>PVLD010020491.1:0-33786 GCA_004027595.1 Dinomys branickii | reverse complement strand
AATTCCCTTCTATGTTCTCTATAACTCTGTATTTCCTCAGTCGTTTTTGTATTAGCAGAAATGAAGATCACTTTATATTATACAGCATCCAGTGCAAATTCCCTACTATCTTATCTATAATTTGGTATTTCCTTTAATGTTTTTGTATTAACTAATGTGAAAATAACTATGTAATACAACATCCAGTTCTAATTCCCTATTATATTCTGTATAACTTTGTATTCTCTGTATTGTTTACGGCTTTTCTTGTTCATATGTCTCCATTCTTTTGTCTTTAAAATAAAATTTAAAAAAATAATAATAAAAAATAATAATAATAATACATAGTGAAACCCTGCCTCAAAAAAAAAGTAAACTAATTGAAAAGGCAAGTTGTTACAGTATATCTCAAGTATGACCATGAACCCCTACAGATACTTTTAATTATATATGTTTGTTTCTGAAAAGTGGGAGCTGCAGAATTGAGAAGAGCATCCTCTTGATACTCTTTCACTCTTATTTCCATAAGTGTGTATTTTATTTATAATTTTTTTAAGAAGTAGTTGAAGTGAATTCTATTTTTAAAATAATAGATGGCAAATAGGTAAAGAAAAAATAAAGATTCTCTTGGGTTCTCAGCCTCTTCCCTCAGTTTCCCCACAGGACCCATGAGACCTCCTCACCCTGTGTACGCTGCTAGCCCCAACTGCTATCCTTCCCATGCCTCAGAACTCAGGCAAAACAACTCCCGTCAATCTTGACATCCTTCCTCTCCCTCACTCATTTCCTGTCGATTCCACTCCAAAAGAATGAATCACATCCCCTTGTTCTTAGTTTTCCCTTCCTTAGGTAGAGCCTGTGTTACTTTCTCACCTATAATGTTACAAAGCCTTATGACTAGTACCTGAATCCATCATTTCTCCAACCACAGTTGTCCTAAAGGCCTCTTTCTGGTAAAAACCAGCTGTGAAATAAAATCCTCTAACCCTTAAGTGTTCATTATCAGTAAATAGGTATTGAGTGCTGGTGATATGCCCAGCATTCAGGATGTACTTACTGGGCCCTGCCCTTCCAGGTATGTGGATCCTTACATGACAAAGTCCAGTTCATCCTGACTCATCTGTTCGGCCTCAGCTCTCACCACTCTCTTCACCCTGCCCAGGGCGAAGGGCACCCTGTTCTGTGGCTGTGCCACCATGTTTTCTGTTCAGATCCATCATTGTGTCTTAAAGTGTGATCTGCAGACGGGAATGAGACTCTGGGCTCAGCTGCAAAAGTTGAGCTTTTAATTTCTACCCCCAAGTAATTGTCATTCCCTGTGTGCAGTGTGCTTTTGCATTGGTGTGTCTCATGCACAGGAATGGCCTGCTTCTCTCCGTCTTTTCTCTTCCCTACATTCCCTTGTCTGCTAGACAAACTTCAACTAATACTTCAGGCCCTGCTCAGAGTTGCCCCTTTTCTGTAGATTTTTTGACCATTCTCTCCTGTGCCTGCGGAAACCGCTTATGTGATTGTAACAGTTAAGGTATTTTGTTATCGTATGTAACAAAGTCTAGAGGTAGGAGAAGCAGCAGGGCTGATTGAGTGTGCAGTATCATCAAAGACCAAGAGGGGTCCTCTCCTCTTTCTACACTTTGCCGTCTGCTGTCTGTGGCAAAGCTTCATCCTCAGGCTGGTAGCAAATAGCAGCAACAACTCCAGAATTGCCTTCAGTCTTGGCAATGTCCAGATGAACTGGAGGGGCATTTGACTACTTTCATTTTTCTTTGAGGCAAGTTCTCACTAATGTAGTTCAGGCTGTCCTTGAACTCACTGTGTACCCCAGGCTGGCCTGAAACTTGTGATTCTCCTGCTGATTATAGGTATATACTACCACATCTGGCATGAGGAGCATTTTAATTGAAACAAATGGATACCTCTTATCTCATAGAAAGAAATTAGTACATATTCATTTCTTTGGGAGTCACCAGCAATGATAGGAACTGAGATTTCCAGGCTTAACTTGTTCACAGTGGGCCATGATTAGTATGTCTCTTGCTGCCAGCCAGGTAGCTCTGAACCACCAGTGGTACATGCATGACTGTCCCTTTGGGTGGCATGGGACAGTCTCATTAGGTGGGACAGGCCACCAGGTGGGACAGTCATGCGTGTGCCACTAGTGATTCATGCTGACGAGATGGTGGTAAGCCTATGGATAGGAAGGATGCTAGAAGCTAACCTCAGTGACCACAGTATTTCCCAGCCCAAGCCCTGTCCATTACTCTCCATTTCCGGTCCTGCCACCTTGCCCTGGCCCTTGTGTCCTATCCTAGTAGATGCAGGTACTGTGGAGAAGATAACATGGGGTGATCACATAGTGACATGAAAGATGGATCATTGGTGGCAGGGACCTCTTCAAACAAGAGTAGTCAGAAATGGAGTTCATGATGATGTAACACTTGAGCTTAGACCTGAGAGGAATGAGTCATGCAAAGGCTTAGGAAAAATCCTCAACACACAGCCATAGCAGATGAGAAAATCCTGAAGTGGGAATGCCTTGGGTGTGCTTATTGTGTGCCTTCCATGAAATAGAAGCTCCATGAATACACAGATGCCTTGTCTCTCTTGTTTGCCTAACAGTCCAAGGTCCTTTCTGGCATTGGAGACAAGGAAAGAATGCTAGGTTATTGCAGGTGTGTAATTTGTTAAATGAATAACTGAATCCCCACAAACAATACAGCCATGCATCACTCGGTGATGAGGATATGTTCTGAGAAAGAGGTCAGGCTGGTCATCTCCATGTAAGCATTTCAGTACACTTGTGCAAACCTAGACGGTCCAGCTATTCCACCCCAGCTCTAGGCTACACACCTGTGCAACATGGTCCTGTGTTCTGTGCATCTGTAAGCAGTTGAGCATTTGTGTACCTGAATATAGGAAAGCTGTAGGAAACACTTGACGTAAACAGTGATGGAGCTGTGTAGAGCATTAGCATGAATGCTGTGGGAGTTGGGTGAGTCAGTGAGTAGTGGTGAGTAATGTGAAGGCCCAATACATTATCAGAGACTTGATAAGTTCCATACAGTTAATCCATACTAAATTTATTTTTTAAACTTTTTTTTGATATGGAGTATGTCTCAGTCGTAGAACACATGCTTAGCATGCACCTTGGCTTCATTCCCTAACATCAAAAGTTAAAATGAAACAAATTTCTTTTACAATAAATTAGCCTCAGTTTAATTATGACTTTTCCCACCGCCTCTCCAGTTTGCAACTGTTTTACTTTACAAGATTTAAATTATTTTTTAAACTTTTTTCTTTTCTTTTTTTTATTTTGTCTTTTTGTCTTTCTTTGAGACAGGGTCTCACTATGTAGTTCAGGCTGACCTTGAGGTCACTTTGTAGCCCAGGCTGGTCTGGAACTTGCAGCGATCCTCCTGCCTCAGACTCCCGAGTGCTGGGATTACAGCCGTGCACCACCACGCCCAGCTTTTTTTTCTTTTCTTTCTTTTTTAACTTTTTGACTGTGTATAAGATACTAGGGCGTGAACTTAGGGCTTTTACTCTGGGCCACCTCCCAGCCCTTTTTTTTTTTTTTTAAACTTTGAGACAGAATCTCAGTCACTAAATTGCTTAAGCTGAGCTTGAATTTACATTCTATCTGTGTCAGCCTCCCAGAGTGCTGGGATTATAGGCACTCAGCACCACAGCTGGGCTTTTTGACTGCTTAAGTTTAAAATAGAAACACAGTGTACAGCTACCAAAAAATAATTTTCTTTATATCCTTATTCTCTAAGCTTTTTCTGTTTTAAAATCTTTTACTTTTTAGCTGGGCAAGGTGGTACACACCTTGAATCCTAGCATTCTGGAAGGCTGAGGCAGTAGGATTACAAATTTGAGCCTTACCTGGATAAATTAGTGATTTAGTGAAATCCGGTCTCAAAGTAAAAAATAAAAAAGGACTGGGGATGTAGCTCAGGGTGAAGGCCCTGGGTTCAATCCCTGGTATTCCAAGAAAAAAAATTGTTTTAAGTTTTAAAATTTTCGTGTTAAAACTAATACACGAACACACACCTAGGTCAACAATGCCCTGTCTTCCTCCTTTCTACCTTGTCTTCTCATCTCCTATAATAGCAGTTCCTTTTTCTAAACTGACTTGAAGTACCTGCATCTGGTTTATAGTTAACTCTGTTTTTAATAAGTAGGGCATGGGGCCAGGGATGTAGCTCAGGGGCTGGGGATGAGCATTTGTCAGCGGCATATGCTTGCCTGGCAAGCCTGAGGTCATGAGTTTGATTCCTAGTACTAATAAAAAGGGGGATTGAAGTTTGGTGTGGTGGCATACACCTCTAATCCCAGCACTGGGGAGGCTGAGACAGGAGGATATCTGTGAGTTCGAAGCCAGCCTGGGGTACAGAGTGAGTTTAGACCCTGTCTCAAAAAAAAAGTAGGAGTTTAAACTAACAATTGAAAGTATAGCGCTGTTCGTGGTGGCACATGCCTGTAATCCCAGCACTCGAGAGGCTGAGGCAGGAGAATCGTTGCAAGTTCAAGGCTAGCCTGGGCTACAAAGTGAGTTCAAGGCCAGCCTGAACTTCATAGGGGGACCTTGTCTCAAAAAGACAAAAAAAAAGTATACATAGACAGTAACAAGTCATTTGTTATATCTTGTTCACAATAGACAGCATTGTTTGGTATTATTAATAATACCAAAATACAAAGTCTGCCAAAAAATGTATGCATACTTTGGGAAAAGAAAAACTTGTATAAATAGTTTAATTACAAATTTATTGAGACATCATGAGATGAATACAAGTTACTGGTTAGCCTCTATAATTACAAGAGGTGCGCCAAGCAGTGGCCATCAGTGTCCAGACACTTACTAGTACAGCGAACGGCTGTTTGAGTAACCATGGTCATTGAGATTGCTGCACATGCATTTTCAGTTTCTTCTCTAAAGGCCGCAGTGGAGTGGGTTTTCTGTGATGCACAATATCCTCTAGGTCTCCCATACGAGAGTATTACCATCTGTTGAAAAACCATACTGAGGGCTGGGGCTATAGCTCAGTGGGATAAGCGCCTGCCTAGCAAGTGCAGGGTCCTGAGTTCGATCCCCAGTACCGAAAAAAAAAAAAAAAACCATACTGGTATTTTTTTCCCTTTTTTTGACAGCTCTATATTTTTTTCACACTCTTATTTGTAAATTAAGATGTTTACTTAATAAAAAGTGTAGAGACTGTCAGCTGTTTGCTAATGTCAGATAGAAATGTGGCAGTTGTTATTAT
Source organism: Dinomys branickii (assembly GCA_004027595.1). Classification (NCBI taxonomy): domain Eukaryota; kingdom Metazoa; phylum Chordata; class Mammalia; order Rodentia; family Dinomyidae; genus Dinomys; species Dinomys branickii. The sequence goes on along the minus strand of PVLD010020491.1, from coordinate 28,543 downwards.
GCTTTATACCTGATAAGAGAAAAGCTGATCATTTTAGAAAACCTTTTATCATCTCTGCTAACAGACTTACATAAATCTTTTCATGAAATAAAAAAATGCTAGGCAACCCTTTTGGGCCCTCCTGTCTCTCAGGAGCTATTCTTAGTCTCCATTCTTTTCTTCCTTCCTCCCTCCCTCCCTCTCTCCCTCCCTTCCTTCCTTCCTTGTCTTTTAGAGACAAGGACAGGGGGCTGGGGATATAGCTCAGTGGAATAAGCGCCTGCCTAGCAAGCGCAGGGTCCTGAGTTCGATCCCCAGTACCGCAAAAAAAAAAAAAAATAGAGACAAGGTCACACTGTGCACTTGTGGCTGGCCTTAAATTCACTTTGTAGTCCAGGCTGGCCTCGAACTCACAGCAGTCCTCCTGGCTCTGCCTCCTAAGTGCTGGGATTACAGGCATGAACTACCTAGTCCCCACTCTTATTCCCCAAAGTTTTCCTACTCTCAAGAAAAGCCACCTTCAGGAGGCTGAGGCAGTAGAATTGCCATGCGTTCAAGGCCAGCCTGAACTACATAATGAGATCCTGTCTCAAAAAAAAATCCTGCTCATCAATAAAAAATGCTCATAATAGCATGAGACAGTGAGTAACAAACAGTTAAGTGTGTTAGTGTATATATTCACTGAAATACCACAGTGTTCTGTGTCCGGGGTGTGTTGCCAGTGCTTTATAACTGTGTACATAAGCACTGACAGAACCCACATCCTCCACTCCTCTAGACAAAGATGGGAATGCATTTGGAGTTAGGAGATTCAAGATTCAAGCCTGACAGACTAGCTGTGTAACCTTGGGTATGTTAAACCCCATGAAATTAGGTTTGCTTACCTTGAAATAAAGCTAGCAATGGACTGGACGGTATAACTCAGTGGTAGAGCATTTGCCTGACATGTACTGGGGTCTGGATTCATTGCCTAGCACCCCACACAGGAAGCTCTGGTGGCCATTTCGAGAGTGAAACAAAATAGCACATGTATCATTTCTTTGTACATACAGCACACAGGAAACCCTCTGTAGCCTGGTGGCATGTTTTTTCTTCACTTAGCAATATATTGTGAACATTTTTCTTACTGATTGATATGTGCCAGCATTTTGTCAATGGCCAGTGCTAATTTCCAGCTAAGAGTTGAGCAGCCTCTGGCAGAGTTACTCTTTAGCCACAAGCATTTCCTTAGTTCCATGCGGTATTCTTTTGGCTGTAGGCCTCATCACCGAGGTGCATTTTATCCTACAGGTGTTAACGGTTTGAGGATGCTGGGGATTCTTCATGATGCAGTTGTGTTCCTGATTGAGCAGCTCTCTGGTGCCAAGCACTGTCGGAATTACAAATTCCGTTTCCACAAACCTGAGGAGGCCAATGAACCACCCTTGAACCCCCATGGCTCAGCCAGGGCTGAAGTCCACCTGAGGCAAGTTTTATTCTCTGCTGTGAGCAGCTTGAGGCCCCAATTTTATTATCTAAATCCATAATTCTTTTCCCACATACTCTAGAGATTTGCTGTATTAAAGCTATTGTTTTACATACTGCTTTATTAAAGCATTTTTCTAAATATGTTTCTGTCTTTTGGCTCCAGGAAGTCTGCGTTTGACATGTTTAACTTTCTGGCTTCTAAACATCGACAGCCTCCAGAATATAATCCCAACGATGAGGAAGAGGAAGAGGTACAGTTGAAGTCAGCTCGGTAAGTCCTTAGAGGCAAGAGTCATTAGAAGTCCTCTTTCCCTTTTCTCTAGCACTTTGGGGCACTGTGTGGTTTTAGCTGGTCATGATGGCACCTTCCTGTAATTCCAGCTCTAGGGAGCTAAAACAGGAGGATCACCATGAGTTTGAGGCCAGCCTGGGCTACATACTGAGACTTTGTCTCCAAAGAAGGAAAAGAGAAAAGAAACTAGTTTTGCTTGGAATACAGTTTCCTGAGACTACTGAAATATAATGTTTGCATTGAAGTATCAGTAACTGACTGGTAAAGAGAAAAATAAACTAGAAAAAGAAATGAGAATAACCGTAAGATAGGTGTTTTCTTTTAACTGTGATCTGTGTGTCAGCTTTGGCTGTAGCACCATAATCAGCACAATCAGAAAGTATTGTCTGTATTTCAAATGATCCTCGTTTTATAAGGCCCTTGGCTGCACTTGACATTGAACAACAAGTATACTCCTGTTCTCTAGGAACCTTCGATTCAAGACTCAAAACAGTATTTCCTGAGGAGAATTCATTAATAATATGCCTTGTCTCTTAGGAGGGCAACTAGCATGGATCTGCCAATGCCCATGCGTTTCCGGCACTTAAAAAAGACTTCTAAGGAGGCGGTTGGTGTCTACAGGTATGGCTACAATTCTAGAAAGAATTGCAGAAAACTTAACACACTTCAGCAGAATAGAGTGGACCGAGTGCCGGAGTATTGCCCTCATTCCGCCACGTGTTTTCCAGGTATTAGGTGAACCTGTAGCTGCTTAAGTTACACAGGCGTTTAACACAGTGCACAGTAGAACACTATTCATCCTCAGGCTGGGGGTTTAGATCATTTGTGGAGTACTTGCCTACCATGCATGAGGCCTTTGGTTTACTCCACAGCACTGTGGGGAAAAAAAGGAAGGGAGGGAGGGAAGGAAGGATAGAGAGTAAGGAAGAGTAAGATACATCTTATTTTCACCATTTGTCAGAACAAATGAGGTGGATCCACATTTTTTTTTCTCTCTCAAGTGTCTCTCCTGGGAACTAATAAGCCTGGAGAATTCATTACTTTCTTTATGTGTCGACTCAGCCTTTTCCTGATGTCTTCTCCACCTTTCTGTCCTAGGTCTCCCATTCATGGTCGGGGGCTCTTCTGTAAGAGGAACATCGATGCAGGTGAGATGGTGATTGAGTACGCCGGCAACGTCATCCGTTCCATCCAGACCGACAAGCGCGAGAAGTACTACGACAGCAAGGTGAGTGCACCGCTCGCTTTTCCAGCTCTTTTGTTCGCTGTACAAAGGGTGTCCATGGGTTCCAAAACAAGTGCTATCAATACGCTACCAATTCAGCACACTGTGGGGATTGGAGGGCTTGTTGTTTTATTTTTTGTTTCTTTTGTTCTGGGGATCAAAACCACAAAGATTTTTTGTGGGGGAGGTTACTAGGAATTGCCCTCAGGGCCTTGCACTTGCCAGGCAGGTGCTGCGCCACTGAGGTACATCCCTGGCCCAAAACTTTTTAGAAAACATTTTATATCTGAAACTTGGGCTGGATATGGTGGTGCTCTTGAAAGGCTGAGATAGGAGGATCACAGTGAGTTCAAGGATGGCCTGTGTATATGTAGTGAGTTCAAAGACAGCCTGAAGAACATAGTGAGACCCTGTGTCTAAATACATACATACATACCAAACAAACTGAAACTTAGGATAGGCCACTACTTAAATTCAGAATCCACTTGGGGGATTAGTACACTGTGGGATGATGTGTCTTAGTGGATCCCAGTAGCTAAAGCACATAGCTACACAGATTGTAGATTCATCTTTCCTGTAGAGACCTTAAGAAGCCTCTGTTCCACCATCCGTAAGCTAGGAGCTCCTCCTGGAAGCATATCAAAAAAGATAGGTCCTAGGAGAAATCTGAATATTGTACTAGAAGAAACTGTTCATCAGTGGCTATAGATACCTTCAGGAGGCTGGGAAATACACTTCAGCCTGAGCTAGAAAAGGATTACAAGCTTAGGGCTGAGGGTGTAGCTGTATGCCACAGTACTTGCCTAGCATATGTGGAACTTTGGGTTTCTTCTCCAGCACCAGAGCAAACAGTGAAATAACAAGTTCTTCTTTCTCCTTCCTGAATAGGGCATTGGTTGCTACATGTTCCGAATCGATGACTCAGAGGTAGTAGATGCCACCATGCATGGAAATGCTGCACGCTTCATCAATCACTCCTGTGAGCCTAACTGCTACTCTCGGGTCATCAATATTGATGGGCAGAAGCACATTGTCATCTTTGCCATGCGCAAGATCTACCGAGGAGAGGAGCTCACCTATGACTATAAGTTCCCCATTGAAGATGCCAGCAACAAGCTGCCCTGCAACTGTGGGGCCAAGAAGTGCCGGAAGTTCCTGAACTAAAGCTGCTCCTCCCCCCCTGCGTTGGAGTTCTGGGGCCCAGGGCCAGCCAAAGCAATTCTGAAGGCCTTCACTGGCCCCAAGAGGCTCCGGGATCAAGCAGGCACGACTGAGGGGCCTCTGTAATGGCTGAGCACCCTGTGTCCCACATTCACATACATGTGGCTGTAGTCCTGGAGAAAGATGAGGTCTTGAAGAAAAGATCCATGACTGGCTCTCTCGTGGGCCCCCTCTGATGACTTACTGTTAACAAGTGGGAAATGGGGTCCCTGGGAGATTTTCCTAGAAGGAGCCTATCTAGGTTAGTTACGGTGGGAGAAGGGGCCTGAGCATATCTGCAGAGAGCAGTGTCATCCTCACCTTGGCCCTTTCCCAAGCACTCTAAATGAGGGGTCAGGCAAGACCCTGGATATGGGGCTGTTGGATACCTGGTCATTCACAAGCCGGGCCCCACCTTTGGCCATCTGTTGACCAAACAGAGAAGGTCTGGCGGTTTTCCCTATTATCCCCTCCCACTGGAGCGTTCACTTCCAGTTGGAGGACTGGATTCCTAGCACCTCTGGTGTCAGAAGGCTGTCTTGGGGTTGTGCCAAGTAATTACCAAACCTTGAGCCTGTGGGCTTTAAGTGGGAGTGGTAGCCCATGAGCCTTATCTCAGCCAAGTAACCTTCCTTGACGATAGGAGCAGCGTCCCTGTCCCACCCCTTCTCTTCACTCCACTTTCTTCCTTTCCCCTGTTCTTCATCCCACTGCTTTCCCATTCTTTCTGGGTGGTGGGGGAGACTGGCTCCCTGCTCAAGGACACTTGTTGGGCTAGGACGTGCCTCTAGCACATTCCAGCCTACAGGCACTCCAGCTGGGGAAGTGGACAGGAGCCATTGGCCATAACCAGACAGAATTTGGAGAAATTTTCCTAAAGCTCCACTGCAAGTTTTATAAGAAATATATGTAGCATGATTTTTTAGAAGAGACTAAAGATTATTTCAGTAGACTTTAAATCATGCGACAACCAGAGTATCACAACCAGAGTGACCCCTGGGTCCTATTCCTAGGACATGGTTACTTTCTTTTTCCCTTGGTAAAATGTAGGAAGACTTACTTTTTGAGTGGTCAGTGTCCAGTTGAAGGCAGAACACTAATCAATTTCAAGGCCCAAAACTTGGGGACTAGACCACCTCGTGTTGAGGGAACTGTGCCACCTACATGCAGTCCATGGATGAAGTAAATTAAATGACACTACTGCCCTGATTACTCCTTAGGATGTGGTCAAAACAGCATCAAATGTTTCTTCTCTTCCTTCCCCCAAGACAGTGTTAAATTAAGTCATTTAACCTGTTAAATTAAGTCATTGGATTTTACTCTGTTCTGTTTACAGTTTACTATTTAAGGTTTTATAAATGTAAATATATTTTGTATATTTTTCTATGAGAAGCACTTCATAGGGAGAAGCACTTATGACAAGGCTATTTTTTAAACTGCGGTATTATCCTAATTTAAGAGAAGATCGGTTTTTAATAATTTTTTATTTTCATAGGATGAAGTTAGAGAAAATATTCAGCTGTACACACAAAGTCTGGTTTTTCCTGCCCAACTTCCCCCTGGAAGGTGTACTTTCTGTTGTTTCACGTGTAGCTTGTGTGTGCCCTGTTGAGGTAAATGTTTCCTGGCTCTGCTCTTTGACAGTAATGGAGAAAGAAGGTCACTGGCTCCATTAGGCCACTCCCCTTCTTCCCCACGCAGCTCCTCAGAAGGCTGCAGAAGTCCTCCGCACGTCTGTTTCTTCTCTGCCTCCTTTCCCACACTGTCCCTCTCCATCTGGCGAGCAAGAGAGAGAGAGAGAGAGAGAGAGAGAACGAGCGCGCACGAGCACTCCTACATTGCCTTCATCTTCCCTACTTTAGGGTCAGCAGCCAACAAGTTGAACGGCAATTTGACCTTTCCCATCACCATCTGCCTCAGAGGTCACCTTTTCCTCTGCCCAACAGCTCCTCAAAGAACCCACTGATCCCCCATGCCCTCTTTCGGCGTAGCCCTTTGAAACTGAAGCACAGTCTGACCACTCACGATAACGCAGATTTTCCTCTGCTCCTGCCACAAGGTTTTAGAGCAGTGTAGTCCATGTAGAGGGCGGGGCACCCTTCTCTCACCATGAGAAGCCCGTTCCTCTGGACGTCTAGCAAAGCAATACGACTCAGCCCAGCGCTCTGCCCCAGGACTCTTGGCTCTGCTGTGCCTTCCGTCCTGGGCTCCCTTTCTCCCATGACCTTAAGAACTTTGTCTGGTGGCTTTGCTGGAACATTGTCACTGTTTCCACTGTCGTGCAAGGGAGCCCAGCACTGTGGCCAGGATGGCAGAGACTTGTCATCATGGAGAAGTGCCAGCAGGGGACTGGGGAAAAGCACTCTACCCAGACCTCACCCCCTCCTCCTCTTGCCCATGAACAAGATGCAGTGGCCCGAGGGTTCCACTAGTGTCTGCTTCCCTTTATTATTGCACTGTGTGAGGTTTTTTTGTAAATCCTTGTAATCCTATTTTTTTTAAAGAAAAAAAAAACTTAAGCTGCATTTGTTACTGAAATGATTAATGCACTGATGGGTCCTGAATTCACCTTGAGAAAGACCCAAAGGCCAGTCAGAGGGTGGGGGATTCAGCTAAACAGACCTAGTTCCTGCCCTGCTAGGCCGTGCTGTACTGTGAGCCCCCTCCTCATTCTTTCTCTAAGCCCACACCCTGGAGACAGAGGAGGAGCCCACACCTTTCCTTCTCCTGCCAGCTGCAGATGGTTTGCCTTGCCTTCCCTCCCCTCACTGTCAGCCAGAGTGAGAAACCTCTCCTACAGCTCAGCCCTGAGTCCATTGCCAAAATGTCAGCGTACCTGCCAGCAACTTGGGGAATAAGCTAAGGTTTCCCTGCGAGAGGGAGAGAAGGCAAAAGTGGCGTGGCTGTCTCCAAACATGTCTGAGTTTGATTTGAAAGTGACCAAGAGACTTTGTGCACAGAAGTGCAGATTGAGGAATTGTGGTGGGTCATTCCCAAGAATCCCCCAAGGGGCATCCCAAATCCCTAAGGAGTGACAGCTGCAAACCTGGTCAGCTCTCAGTGAGAGCCGTCTCACTTACCGCTTTGCTGCTAGAACCTGTTGTGGCTGCATTTCCTGGTGGCCAGTGACAACTGTGTAACCAGACTAGCTGCATGGCGCTGACCCTTTGGCCGGACCTGGTCCCTTGGCTCCTCCATGGCTGCCCACCACGTCCAGCACAACCCTTCTACTTCTAGACCAGTAGCAAGGATTAAGGGGGAAGCCTTGGCAGCTATAAGTTCTCAGCCAGACGCCTTTGCCAGGACCCAGCCTGCTGCCCTGCTTACCTCTGTCCACCCCTCGGCCACTGCAGTGAGCGTCATGCAGCAACCTTGAATTCAAAAAAACAAAAAAAATCCACAAAAACAAAAGAAAAAAAATCTTTCAATGAATGTATCTTTCTAAAGGACTGACTTGTTCAATCAAATATCAAAATACTAAAGGTCAAAACCTTATCATTTGTTAACTTAGGAATTTGATTTGGGGTTCTTCATAGAAATTAAGTTGTTTTTGTTTTTAAGGAAAAGCGGGTCATTGCAAAGGGCTGGGTGTAATTCTATTTCATTTCCTCCTTCATTTTAAAGCAATACAAGGTTATTCAGCAGATGGTTTTGTGCCGAATCATGAATACCAGTCAAGTCTCTCACTCTGAAAATTTGAAACTTTTTGTTTGTTTTGGTTTTCAAATAAATATAAATATGATATATATAGGAACTAATATAGTAATGCACCATGTAACAAAGCCTAGTTCAGTCCATGGCTTTTAATTCTCTTAACACTATAGATAAGGATTGTGTTTCAGTTGCTAGAATTGGCAGGAAAATGTCAGGCTAGTGTTCCTCTGATTCCCTAATGGGGAAGCCCAAACTACAAAGGAATGGCAAAGCAGGCCGCTCCTAGGGTCAGAGCGAAGTGCAGAAATGGCGACACCTGGATTTTTTCCTGCCATGAATGTTGCCAGTCCGTACCTGTACTCCTTGTTTCTCTATTTTTGGTTATGAATGTTGGGGTTACCACCTGCATTTAGGGGAAAATTGTGTTCTGTGCTTTCCTGGTATCTTGTCCCGAGGTACTCTAGTTCTGTCTTTCAACCAAGAAAATAGACTTGTGGTGTTTCTTTTATTGAACTTATAACAGTCTCTCTAGTAAATACAGGTAGTTGAATAATTGTTTCAAGAGCTCAACAGACGACAAGCTTCTTTTCTAGAAATAAGACATTTCTTGACAACTTTATCATGTATAACGGATCTTTTATTTTTGTGGGGTTTTTTTCCTTGTGTTCTTCCAAGCTTCTGGTTAGAGAAAAAGAGAAAAAAAAAAAAAAAGAAAATGTGTCTAAAGTCCATCAGTGTTAACTCCCTGTGACAGGGATGAAGGAAAATACTTTAATAGTTCAAAAAATAATAATGCTGAAAGCTCTCTACGAAAGACTGAATGTAAAAGTAAAAAGTGTACATAGTTGTAAAAAAAAAAAGGAGTTTTTAAACATGTTTATTTTCTATGCACTTTTTTTTATTTAAGTGATAGTTTAATTAATAAACATGTCAAGTTTATTGCTGCACATGGTTGAACTTCCTTTTTGGCCTTGGCAGGGATGGAGAACTTGGGGAAGCTGCAGCCTATGACCTGGTTACAAAGTTCCCTCCACGGCGCTTGTGTGAGGGCGAGGACTAGGACAGAATTGCTAGACCGTTCTGCACAGCCAGGGACAGGCCCCACTCACACTCGCACCCTCAGGACTTAATGGATTCAGTATCAGAGGATAGAGTCAAGAGGACCCTGAACCCCTTTTGTGCAGTCAAAGTGGAGCAGAGACCCTTGATTTTCTCCTGAACAGCAGAATAAATTGAAAGCATTTCAGCACCTACTCTTCTCCGGTCCACCTTAAGGCTGAAGCTCCTCTGTGTATTCTGTGATGAGGGCCAGGTTTTAGTTGAGAAATCATTGTAAATAATCTGCCAAACTGGGGTCACTAACCTCAGGCCACTGGGTTGAACTTGCCCTAAAGCAGAGGCTGCACCCCCAGGGGAGGTCCCCACACAGAGCCTCCTCCTCTTAGGACCACTGCCTGCGGAAGCGCCACCCCGGCCCGTCCTCCAACCTCTGCACAAGTCACCTTTGGGCACTTGGAGTTGGATATGCCATGGGAAGCCCAAATGATCAGGCCGTGTTGCAGGCTATCTTCAACCCCACCACCCCATTTGGAGACATCGTTGGGATGGGCCTGGGAGAGGAAACAGAGCAGGACGAAGATGAAGGTGAGCATTTGACCTTGGAGTGTAGCTCTTCTCACAGGTTGACTATGGCCTTCCCCTCCCCCCATTTTTTTTGTCTTTTGAGACACTGTCTCACTATGCAGTTCAGGCTGGCCTTGAGCTAACTTTGTAACCCAGGCTGGCCTGGAATTTGCAGCAATCCTGCTTCAGCCTCCCAAGAGCTGGAATTATGGCATGTACTAGCATACCCAGCCATGAATGTGGGCCCTGAAGGTAGCATAAGGGGTGATACGACGGGACCCCTGGTTCCACCACCCTTGAATTGGTGATTGAGGTTGGAATTGGGGGTTGGATGATCTTCAGTGCGGGGAGAAGGATTTAGCAAGAGACATTCTGTCCAGAAGAGTGAGCCAGGGGTTATTTCTCAGTCCCTCTGCCCTTACCCCTCTGAACTTAGGCTTCATTCCCTCTGTGATCCAAGGTTAATTGCTTTGAGTGGATGATGTTAAACTCTCAAGTCTTGTCCTAACAGACAATGTCACACTCACAGAATGGAAGGCAGACGAAGCCGAGTAGTTCCAACATAGCAGGTAGAGTCAGTACTTGTTAAACAGTATCACAAGCCGAGTCTTCCGCAGAATGAGTACATTTCCCACTGGGCCTTAGTGGACAAGTGCTTCTGTCCTTTTTTAGACAGTGAAAGCCTTATCTTTGCTTACTGAAACTTTAGGCTAAGGTGATGTATCGGAGTGATTTTTGCATCCTGGGACGCCAGGGCTTTTAGGAAGGAGGCAGTGTAGTAGAACAAGAGAATGGGCTAAAAAGCCAGAAGCTCAGCGTTCACCTCTCAGCTCTGCTACTGTGTGAAGCTAAGCAATTTATTGAGTTGGGGCTCATACTTACGGCCCTGGGGAGCCATCCAGGGTCCCTTGCCCGGTACCTGTGGCTCTAGTTCTAGGCCCCGGCTTGGTGACCTCAGGGCCTACCCCAGGTTAGGGAACTTCACCCCTACTGGGGGTCACACCATCAGGTCTAGATCAGGTCTCAGGATTCTAAAGCCTGAAGTGACTTTTTCTTCTTGTCCCTAACTACGCACATGTCCCCACCTGGCTTCTTCCGTGGCACAGATGCAGTTTTCCCTCAAGCAGAGCTGGAACAGTCCAAGGCACTGGAGCTGCAGGGGGTGATGGCAGCAGAGGCCGGGGACCTCAGTACAGCCCTGGAGAGGTTTGGCCAAGCCATCGGCCTGCTTCCGGAGAGAGCGTCAGCCTACAACAACAGGGCCCAGGCCCGGCGGCTGCAGGGGGATGTGGCAGGTGAGGGAAACGCCCAGAAGCAGGGGGATGTGGTAGTGAGGGAAAGGCCACAGAGGGCACAGAGCAGAGGGAGTTGTGGGGCAAGGAACCACTAAGCCCACATTTGGACCTAAAAGGCCTGAGGTATGGCTGAGCCTGTGGGGGTGGGCAGGGAGCACACTCGGAGGAACTTGGGTGGTGAATGGGGGCAGAGGTTTTAAGGGAGGGTGACTGGTTTAAACCTGCTGCTTTCAGCTTACTCTGGCTGGAGTGGGCACAGTGAGACATAGGGGGCTGTGCTGGGGACCAAAGCCAGACTGCCGTGACGGTGTACACAGGAACACAGTGAGTGTTAGGGCTGTGCTGTATTCCTAGGGACGGGGATGTTAGCCTGGCAGTCTGGCTCCCCCTGTCTGTCCCACAGCACCAGTCCCCTCTAGGCTTGTTGGCCCTGGGCTGCTGAAGGCAGCCTACAAGCCAGATCCCAGAGAGGCCCTGGGGTGACTCCACCCGGAAAGGTTTCCACTCCCCAGACCTGCCTCACTAAGGGAAACTGAGGCACGCTGCAATCTTGAGAGCATCTCTGTAGTCTGGGTAGGGTGGGGAACCAGGTCACAGACTCAGGACTGAGAGGCTGTGCTTGCTCCTAAATGCTGCTAGAGTGCCCCAGGGGTGCTGTCAGGTCCTTTTAGGAGACTAGAGAATGTGTACTGTACCCTTTCTGCCACAAATAAAGCAACTGGTCAACCTTCTAGAAGACTAGCTGGCTGCTGCGGTTTCTGAGTTCAGGGGTTGGAGGCGCAATCCAAGTTATTTTATGAAGATAATAAAGATTAAAACATTTCAGGCCAGCACTAGTTCCATAACCTCCTTCAAGGAAATTAGATACAAAATACTGAAGAGCACTGAGATACGGAAAGATGTGCAAGGCCAGCCATCCCACAAGTTGGGGGGTAGAACAGCTGCTGTTAGAGCTAAGAGCCATGGAAAGGAGGCAAAAAGACATCAAGAAGAGCAGAGCCAGGGATGTCACTCAGTGGCACAGCACCTGCCTGCTAAGCACAAGGCCCTGAGTTTGATTCTTGGTACCAAAAAAGAAAATAGAAAAAAAAAAAAAAAGAAGAGTGAGAAACTGATTTAGTTGCATTTGTAAGAAATGGTCGTGCAGCTAATGATTGTTTTTGAACCCTGGGATTCAGAGTTGGTCTCCTGCCAGAGAGTAGGTGCTTAGTAACTTTGTAGAATGAATTTCCTGCTACTTGCGGGGACACTGGGCCAGATTCATTTATATATTGACCGAAGTCCTCCTATTCATGTTTTGGTATATTAATGGTGAGCAAAAAATAAGGACAAAGCAAGAAGCTCTGGACTTCTGGCCTAGTCAGCTCGAGGTACCTTTCCAATCCCTCCAGCCTTCAGCTGGGTAATGAGAATAACAATCCCTTCCGCCCTGCGAAACAGCATTACAAGGGCTGATAAAGCAGATGGTAAAAGAATTTACCAAGACGGGGGCATGGTAGCTCATGCCTATAATCCCAGCACTCAGGAGGCCAAGGCAGGAAGGTTGTCCTGAGTTCAAGGCCAGCCTGGGCTACGTAGTGAGTTCAATCCCAGCCTGGACTACATAGCAAGACCCTGTCTCAAAAAAAAAAAAATTTACCAAGACAAAGGCAGAACCAGAGGAGATTTAACAGACAGGTTGTACAGTAAAAAGCAGGCTACAGAGGCACTATGGGTGCTCAGAAGCAGGGGTGGTGTTTTAAAAGGGAAAAAATTGGGCCTAAGGGGAGAAAGTGGCCTGCTTTGTGTAACCACAATTTCAAAAGAGGATCGGATAAGCCCCACAAGGTGGATTCTTTCTGATGAGATCACTGTAAGATCTTCTTTAAGCCTGTTCTTTATGCAAAGTGTTGGTAGGGATGAGTCCTGGTGACTCATGGTTTGTTTTAGGATGGCTGTTTGACCCAAGTAACTACACTGCAAACCTATACAGTGATACTTTGGTTGTCAACAGCTCCAGGCTTGAATTCATCGCTACTGGAACAGCAGTTAGAAAAAAATTTACTGAGAGTTTCTAATTTTGCTCAAGAGTCAAGCCAAAAATCTAACATAAAAAAACCTGTATGGGCCAAGAGTGAGTTGCTGAGCATGCAAAAGGGTGACACTTCGGTCTGAAGTGCTACTCTCACCCAGATAGCATCTAATGCTTGTGTTAGTTCATTAAACACTCGTCATTTCGCTTTGTGTGTGTGTGTGTGCTTTAGTTGTGTAAAGTATCGTAACCAAGGCTCCAAGAAAGTTAGTGATACCAGCAGTAAAGCTAGGAGAGAAATTATGAGAATCATAATAATGGAGTTAGAGAAAGAAATCAGTGCAAAATTTGTTAAAAGTCCTGGGAAAATGAATTTGTAAGTGTAGTTTTTGGCCCTCAGAACCAGTTGTTTGATTTTCCATTATTTCTTTTTTTTTTTTTTTTTGGTCTGTTTGAGACTGGGTCTTACAGTGCAGTTCAGGCTGGCCTTGAGCTCACTTTTGTAGCCCAGGCTGGCCTGAAACTCACAATGATCCTCCTGCCTCAGCCTCCCAAGTGCTGGGATTATAGGTGTGCGCCACTACACCCAGCGGTTTCCCATTATTTCTAGTGGCAAAAATATGTTCAGTTCTCAAAATTTTCAATGTTCCAACACAAATTGAGTTTGACAACTGAGGAATCCTTGTACTAGGTTGCATGTTTCCCACCACACAGATAAACAAATTCAAGTCTTTGACATTCACATGGAGATCTCCCTTTCAGTAGCTACTTCAGGCCGAATGTGGGCAGAGGAAGACCTCCCTAAGGGGTCTGTTGAGCCGTCAGGGGTCACTAGGGCCAGGTAGGAAGTGAAAGTTTGGGGCAGCCTGTCCAAAGGGTATTGAGTGGGAGAGATTGGAGTCCATGTTGGGTCATCATCTGTAATTTAATGGACTGTAACCTGATAGAGATAAAAAGTTCAAGTGTGTCAGATACAAGTGCACCTCCTGAAAAAAGGCTCATTAGAGATAAGCGTGCCCCCAAAAGGGAGTAGCCGATACTTACCAGTGACTGGTATTCCAGTGTCTCTTCCCTGCTGGCTTGGTTGTATAGCCTTTTGGCTTCCAGAAAAGTCTGGATATGTTGTACCTGTCCTGTCCTGTCCTGTCCTGTCCTGCCTTGTCCTGTCCTGTTTCCCCAAGAGCAACATCTTTTTCATAGCACACATACCCTACCTCCCAGTGAGTATATCTAGGGTTTGGCGATACTATGGGACGATTGCAGCCAGGGAATTTATTCGGTTCTGTGTAGTGTACAGTCCTGCTGAAATTTCTCCATTAACTTTGGCTAACAAAGGTGAGAACTTATAAAAGATCTGATAGAGGAGTGCATTGTGTCTCCCTGTAACCACCCCTGTGATTCTGGTAAGGGAGGAAGTGCCCAGTAGGGTTGAGATACATGGGCTTCCTCTCTTGGAACAATGTGAGCCTATAGTTACTGGTAATGGTATACGGGAAGTACCACTGAGGTGTGGCAACCTGGAAATACATGGACCAGAGTTCAGAAACCACTCCAGGCCATGGGAAGGCCTTTGGAGGCACAGACTTATAGGACCCTGGCTATAGTAACAGGTATCCTTTTGCATGGTGGAAGACCCAGGAAATTGCCCTGATCTACCCCAGTATTTCTAGCCAAAAGTGATGCCATGTACTGCCAGACATACAGGATTATAACAAAGGGTGTAGTTAGGAGAAGAGGTGTCCCAGTGAGATTCCCAAAATGTGGTACCCTCCCATTGTTTTAGCAAGAATTTATCCTCAGTGGTGTTTTTCACAAGAGCACAATTTTGTCCTTTGCTTATAATTTTGTCAAGAAAGAGAAAGGAACAAGGTGCAATTAGTATGACCTTAGCAGAAACCCCTAGAGTAAGGAAGTAGGTGGTCCATATGGAGGTGGAATGGGAAGCTCAGAAGGGAAATACTTCTTTGTTGGTTAAATTTCTGGGATTGTTTGGGGGTACAATGGGAGTACAGGAGGTGAAGTTGATGTGTCACATTTAAAGGGGAAATCTGGATTGCTGGGGTGCAGACACTTAATCTAGACCAAGAAAATGAAACTATGCACAGAGGAGCAAAACTTTGGAAAGGAATTTGGTTATAAATAGGCCTGTGTACAGGTGAAACTGAAGAATGATTACCAAAGATACACTGATAAGAGGTGGCCCGGGCAGTGTAATATATGAAGCCTGATAGCAGGGTGCAGCCACTGGTGCCCCTGGAAATGCCAGTCCTGGAAACCACCTGGAGTTTGTAGGCATACCCAGACAGGTTGAGATTTTTTTTTTTTTTGAGTGACAATTGAGTGGTGAGGCGTTAGGACAATCAGGGTATTGGCTGCCAAGAAGAAGACAAAGGGGCAGGATGTACAGTGGGAAAAGTGTAACCTCACTGGGGCCAGAACTTGAGAAGGGTAAGTAGGAGACATAGTACAGATTGGAGGCTGAAAACTTGTAGGATTTGATCCCAGAATTGAGAAACAGACCTCAGGCTTATTAGAAGCTGGGGGTCAGGGGCGCCTGTACCTGAGTGCTGTGGAAGCAGAAAACCAAGGGAGCCCGCAGTTGCAGGCCATTTGTGTCGGCTTCTGAGGGTGCAACAGCCTTATCTCTGGACAGATAAACCCATGGTGACAGGCTTTGTAGTTTAACCTCGTAGGCCTTGAAATTTAAGTACTCTCAAGTTGGAAGGGTGAGCAAGACTTGGGAAGGTATGGTCCAAACAGCCTGGAGTGGTTTTTCATCCTGTGGGAGGGTTTTCTGTCCAGGGGTTAATGTGAAGGGTGAATTCAAGAAGACTGAGTCCAGCTTATCCTGGTGTTCAGTGATGGCCCTGATAATCTGTCCCAGTGAGATACCAAGATAGTTAGCGGGTCTCAACATCTTACAAGAGGTCAGTTTTTTGTTGTTGTTGTTGTTTTTTTGCGGTACCAGGGATCGAACTCAGGACCTTGCACTTGCCAGGCAGGCACTTATTCCACTGAGCTATATCCCCAGCCCCACAAGAGGTCAGTTTGAAGAAAGGTATTATCATAGAGAGCTTTAAAAGAACTGATAAGGCTTCTACCGAGGCCAAAATCTCAGGACTATTATGGGCAGGAAGGAGACCCTTTCTCTCCAGAATGCTGCATGGTGTGGGCCCCATGGAAAGCATAGGCTGAATCTGTATGCACAGATAGGAAGTTTCATTCCTGCTCCAGTTGGAAAGCCCTAGCGAGAGGAATTAGTTGTGTTTGGGGGTAGACGTGGAGCTCCAGGAGGCTCATTCTTGCATACCCTGACAGTGCATGTTCCTCCATCATGAACTGTTGCCATCTGTGAACAGGTAGCCTGACAGTGTGAAAGCAGAGAATCCTGTAAGTCTGATCTAGCCCTGGACATAAGGTCAATTATCTCCCACAGTAATGTTGTAGAGGGGCCCCAGGATCTGGCAACAAAGTACAGTAGTAGATCTAGGGTTTGACAGGCTTTATGGTAAGCTTTGGAGTCTGTAGGAGAATACAACACAACACAATATAACTTGCATGTTCTGTTACTATAGCTACATAGCAAGTCATCCCTAAACTTAGAAGCATAAAACAACTATTTAGCAACTCAGTGAATGTGCAGCAAGGGTAGTTGTTTCTGCCATATGATGTCTGAGGTCTCAACTGGAAAGACCTAAAGTGGATGGAGATTGGAATCTGTGTCTCCACGCACGTGTTTAGTGATTGATGTGGCTGTCATCTGGGACCCCATTTGAGACTGTCATTTAGAAAACCTGCAAATGCTTTTCCATGTGTCTTACACTTCCTCACAGCATGGCACTCTCAAGGTCATGGAGCTTAAGACTCCAAATCCAGTGTCCCAGCTAACAATGAAGAAGTTATATCACATTATGTGACCTAGTCACAGAAATCACAGTGTTACTTTCATCATTTGATGTCAGTTACAAATGAGTCACAGGCAGAGTGTGGTAGTACACTCCTGTAATCCCAGCAGTTGGGAGGTTGAGGCAGGAGGATCCGTGGGAGTTCAAGGCCACCTGGACTACGTAGTGAGTTCAAGACTAACCGGCACTACAAAGCAAGACCCTGTCTAAAAAAAACAACCAAACAAGTGAGGCACAGCCCACTTACAAAGGAAGGTGTCTTGGTTACTTTTTTTCCATTGCTGTGACAAAATACCCAACACCCAAAATGAAGGAAGGAAAGGTTTATTTAGCTTACAGTTTGTGGAGGTTTCAGTCCTTCCTTGGCTGGTTCAGAGGCAGAGTGGCACATGGCAGAAGGCAAACATTCATGGCAGCAGAGCACAGCAAAAACAACCAGCAAAAAAGGAGGAATGGCTGCAAGCAGCCGCTTTTCTTCCCTTACACTGTAAACAGGCTCCCCCTACCCAGGGGCACATACCTCTCACATTCTCTCCATGCCCTCCTCTTCTACAGGCTCAGGATGTACACAAGGTAAGCACCCTAGCTTCCTGCTGAGTTACTCATCCAAACCTCTAGACTCCACAAGTTGACACAGTGTATCAACCATAACAGAAGGTAACTCCGACTGACTGGTGATGGGACTGTGTAAATGATACAGAGAGCATTTAAGACAGGAGACATTAGGCAACCTGTGCCTAACCTATCACTTCCCCTCCATGGCACTCCATGTGTGTGAATGTTTTCCTAGAACTATGTCTTTTCTTCTCCTACTCTCTAACTCACCACCACCTGCTTTTTAAATCTAACTTCTGCTTATTCTTCAAGCTTCATGGCAAATGCTGTTTATTCATTCATTGAGATCGAGGTTTCTCCTTAGCAGAGACGCAAGTCAAGTGTCTACCATATCTTGCTGCTTTCCTCCCCATTGGTCCCTTGGTCTCACCAATAGCTGGTTAGGGGAGGTGGATGTCACATGCATGAACTCTGAGTCCCTTAACCTGAGTTCAAAACCTGGATCTGCCATTTACTGTGTAAACTTGACCAATCTGCTCATTTATAAAGCTTTAATTTCTACATCTACAAAATACAAAGATCATTACATTCTTTTTTCTGTCCTTCTGAGACAGTTTCACTACACAATTCAGGTTGGCCTTGAACTCACAGTAATCTTCCAGCCTCAGCCTCCTGAATATTGGGATTATAGGCATGTACCACCAGTCCTGGCCCATTATACTCAGGTTTTTTGTTTGTTTTTGTCTGAGGCAGGGTCTTGCTATGCAGTTCAGGCTGGCCTTGCACTCACTTTGTAGCCCAGGCTGGTCTCAAACTATCAATGATCCTCCTGCCTCAGCCTCCTGAGTGCTGGGATTACAGGTGTGCACCACCATGCCTGGCTCAACACTCAGTTTTTAAACTGAGATTTACGTGGAATGATATAAAGATACTGACTCATAGGCTCTTCCAGTAAAATTTAGCTATTGGCATAATCCTAAAACAACCATATGGGCCAAAGATTCATTTTAAGAACTGTGGTTTTTGTTTGTTTGTTTTTAAGAACTGGTGTTATAATGGAGAATTTCACCTTTAGTTCTAAGAAGCTTTATTGCTAAAGATGCAAATTTAAAAACCACCTTCTAGAACTATGTTTAATTTCACCCATTATTGAAATTTCTATGGCTTCATGGTTTAATGATTATAACAAATGAACATTCAATAGATAGCCATTCTTAGGTACAAGCACTTGTGTAGGATGGTCTGTGTTTAGCATAGCTAAGTAGCTCCTAACTATAGGCTTGTGTGTGTGTGTCTCGCTATGCAGTTCAGGCTGGGCTTCAGCTCACTTTGTAGCCCAGGCTGGTCTCAAACTCACAACAATCCTCCTACCTCAGCCTCTCGAATGCTGGGATTACAGGCGTGCACCACCACACTCAACCCAAATATATGCTTTCATTTCTGCTGATGTGAGAAAGAATCCTTGTCTTTTATAAAGGTGTTTGCCCTGGTGGCCTTCCCCATGAAGGGCACTTTATTTCTGCTTGCACCACTGAACCAAGTAAAGCAACTAATTCAGTACAATTCACTATTCACGAATCACTTTTCTTTCTTTGGTTCATTAACGTCTATGCTCAGGCTCAGTCATAGTTTTGGTCAACTTTGGGAATTAAAGGTAAGTTCTCCAGAATTGTCCTTCAGTACAAAACAGGCCTTCTGAAATATTTGTAGTGAAAAAACTAACATTCTTGTGGCTATTTGATGGTGGTTTTTGTTTTTGCTTCCTTTTGGTGTTTGCTTCTTTCCCTCAGATTTATCTCTTTCTAGGTACTTACAGTTTGCACGGTTTGTGCAGAAGGGCTGTTGTTTTAGAGGGAACGATGCCAGTGCTTCTTAAGTCCCGCACGTAAAATGGGGCAAATTCCCATTCTATACCTGTTTGCGCAGAGCACAGAAGAAACCAGAATAATTGGGAGAACACTCAGGGCTGAGTTCCTGACTTGGTGTATGATAGCGCTTTCTAAGAGTCCTTCAAATATTGAAATGAGTGACGTGTTTTAGGAAACACTGACAGGTTATTTAGTCACTGAATAATCACCATTGCCAGGAAGATTCAAAAGTTAGTGAAGAGTTGGATTCTGATTACTCTTCTAAGATTTGATAATAAAAAGCCAAGGCTCAAGACCCCAGGTGGATGTACACGGTGAGAAGTGCTTGACAGCAGCACCAGCCTGACTCGTCTGGGCTCCAAAGAGAAGTAAACCTAGAGGTGGCGTCTCCAGGGGTTGAGAATGGCACATCCCTTGTTTAGTGTGAAGATGAGTAAGTGTGGCTGGGCCACAAAGAGAGAAGAACATAGAAAAAATGCCTTGTATTCTAGAGCTTCTTGAATCTTCACCAGGATGTGGGAAGGCCCTCCATCCTCTCATATCCCCTCCTCCCTCATCTCTTTACACTGTCAGGGCATTTTTTTTTTTTTTTTTTGAGGCGGGGTCTCATTGTGTAGTGCAAGTCGGCCTTGAACTCACGGGGATCCTCCTGTCTCAGCCTCCTGAGTTCTAGGATTACAGGTGTGTACCACTACACCTGGCTGTCTGTATATTTATAACAGAATTGACAATGGTAGATTCTAGATTAAGTACCTTAGAAATAAAGAGACCACTCACTTCCCTTTAACTCTTAGACAGACCTAGACAGATAATTTAAATGTGCAAGCATCTTTTGTTGTAAAAGGCTTTTGTGGTTATTTTTGGACATACTCTTCCCATTCTATTTCCAGCTCTTTCCTTTCCATTCTTTCCCTTCCTTCTACTCTCCTCCCCTTCCCTTCCCCAGCCCATCGTGACCATAATCCTGCCAATGACACCAAGATATATTTATTAGTTTTGCTACTTACAGTAGATTTAGACACTTATCTTTATTCTTTTACAACATCTAAAAAAGATTGCTGTCTAGACCTCAAAGATAATGATCAGGAAACTGATAAATATGTTCCAACCCTCACAACAGGGTGCAGGGCGCTGTAGCGTGCAAAGTAATGGCTTCTCAGCCTTTTGGCTAAGATCAAGTGTAGTATCTAGAGGGCAAAGTAGAAAATCAATAGCTTCCTGTATGGAAGAAGAAGCTCAAATAGGAAAACACAGACTGTTGAAAGCAATCTACAAGAGGAACTATACAAAGGGCAAATTAGCCACACATGTCATCACAGGCGCTGCTGCCGTAAGAATAGCTGACAAAACTCTGATAACTCAATTGAGACTCCAGAATCTGCTCGGGAAACTAAGAATAATGAAGATTTTAACTCATCCACATAGAAAACAGTTGTTCTCATCAAAACTGAAAAAAACACAGTATTTAATAATGGATTATGCATACAAAAATAGAGGTAAACTGTATAGCTATTTGGTTTACCCACGGAAGAGTGAACAGAAAGAAGCAAGAGGTAAATTTAGATGCTTCCTGTCCTTGGTGCAATCCTGCCACAATAAGGGACAACACAAAGAGCCCGAAACACCATGAAAACGTTGAGAGAGGAGGATGTTTCAGACTCGTCACTGAATTGACGGTGGGCAACCAACTGGCAGCGACTGTGGCTCCTGCCTGTGCAGCCCCCAGACCCACCCGGGGTTGGTGTGGATCTGGAGCCAGAAGCTGATGCACAGAGTCTTGCGAGCTTCTGTATAATCTCATCTGTGGGTCGCTCCTCTTTGACAGAAGAAATGCGAAGCAAGTGCAAGCAAGAATATTCATGGGGAGCTACAGAATCCCTTTCTGCCCGTCTGGACTGTGAACACTTTCTGAGGCGATTCCTTGTCAGAAACCCAAAGAAGCACGGGGCTCGGGAGCAGATCATGGAGAAGTGGGTACTTGAAGGGTATGAAGGAGATGAACTTGAAACACTCATTGGACCAGAGCTAAACATCTCAGACCAGAGAAGAATAAATATGAAGCCTGTCGTGGGATTCTCAGAAAATGCACGAGTCTCCTTCAGAGAGGAAATGGGACAGAAACTCGGCTACCCGTATTTTGCTGGGGAGAAGTCTTCTGGGCGGGACTCCCTTGAGTCCAGGGCTAGCAAACCCTCAGGGTACGGTGAGAGACCTATGGCAGCCAGGCGCTCAGTGAGGCACAACACGAGAGACAGCAGCACCTGGTCAGCAGCCTCGTGGTCCCAGTCACTTCAGAAAACATGGAACTGAAAACAGTCGGCACTGGAGCTATGCAGAAGTGAAACGGGGTGGACACACCATCACAGAAGCTGCAGTGGTAACTAAAATAATTAAGGAAAGTCTGGTGAATCCAGCGAGACTCCAGGGGCTTCTCAGGGAAGTAAGAATAATGAAGGTTCTGAACCATCCAATAGAATACAGTTGTTCAAAGTCATCGAAACTAAAACACTCTACTTAGCAGAATATGCAAAAGTCCTCAGATATGTGAGTATTTGGGGGGTTTTGCTACATGAATATTTGGTTACCCATGGAAAAATGAATGAAAAGAAGTAACAGCTAAATTTAGACAGATCCTATCTGCAGCCTAATACTGCCAGAATAAGGGCACAGCACAGAGAGACCTCAAGGCAGCAACGATATTGTTAGGGGGGATATGAACATTAAAATAGCAGACTTTGGATTCAGCACTGGATTTACTGTTGGCAAGAAGGCGGACACACCTTGCGGCACTCCTGCATCTGCAGCCCCCAAGCTCAGCCTGGGCAGGAAGCACAAGGGCTGGAGGTGATGTGTGGACTCTTGGGGTCATGCTGTAAACTCTAGTGTGTTGCTCCCCTTCGACAGACAAAGTATGCAGGATGTGATGAACAGCATGATCATAGGGAGATGTGTAACTCTACCTACAGGGTGTGAACAGTTGCTCAAACGAGTTCTTGTTATGAATGCAAAGAAGCGTGACCCTGTAAATCAGATCATAGAAGAGCTGGGACATGAATGTGAAACACTCACTGGACCAGAGCTAAACATCTTAGACCAGAAAAGAAGAAATCTGAAGACTTGTCATGGGATTCTCAGAAAAAGAAATTCACGAATCTCCTTCATAGAGGAAATGTGACAAAAACTTGGTCATTTATATTTTGCTGGGGAGAAAATCTGAGTGGGACTCCCCTGACTCCAGTGCTGGAAGCTTTCACTTGCTAGCGTGCGGCCAGGCAGCAACCTCAGCAGAAGCACTGGCTGGGCTCCTGGCCAGGAAGTCCAGACAAGCTTGTCTTGCAGCAGGACTCAGAGCTTGCACCCTGCTGACCACACTGGGCCAGCTACTCCCTCAGCTGTGGCCCATCCAAGGAAGAGTCAGAGGAGCACTGCAGAGGGTGACCTCAAGAAGGTGAAATTCCCTCCCGGAAATCTATAGAAGAGCTATCAAGAGCCAGAAAATTACTGCAGCCAGTTCTGTACATGAAAATCCAAGTAACCCTGACAAAGCAGATACTCCTGAACATGAGAGAAGCCTGGCTGTGCCCTGTAGTGGCAGCACAGAATTGTTTGGAATGGATGAAGCAAAACCCTTACTTTTGCACTGAGAGACCTTCTGCAGATAGGCACTTGGTGATTTATAATGTGAAAGACAGCAGCACCATTCCTGATGAGAAAACCACAGTGGCTTCAACCCACAGTATTAGCAGTGCAACAAGTCAGGCTGGCATCCGCTCACCACAGAGCAACCCCAGTGGAAGCACTTTCTATTCCCAGCCCCAGGAGGGAGGAGCCGCAGCATACAACAACCCACCTCCCTCGCCTAGCCTCTCTCAGGATGACACACCACTGTCCCTGCTCAATGTCGAGGATCCCATAATCTCTTTACTAAGTTAACTTGAAGACTCAGGGGCATTGCACAATATCTGCCTAAATATGAAAAGAAGCAAAACCTCAGGGCCTCCATTTCCCTTGGAAAATGAAAACCACTAGTTCCACGGATCCCAAGGACATGGTGAGGGAGACCCAAAATGTCCTGGCTGCACATAACTGCTTCTATGAGCAGAGTGAGTGCTTCTATTCCTTCTCTATCCAAGGTGATGGGCCTGGTGAGAAGCCTGTGCGATGGGAGATGGAGGAAGTCTACAAGCTGCCAAGATTGTCTCTGAACAGGGTCCATTTGAAGTGAAAGGCAGGCACATCTGCAGCATTTAAAAACATTGCTTCCAAAATTGCCAGCGAGTGCTCGCTTTGGCAGCATATATACTAAAATTGGAACAATACAGAGAAGATTAGCATGGCCCCTGCACAAGGATGACACGCGAATTCGTGAAGCGTCCCATATTAAAAAAATAATAATTGCCAGCGAGCTAAAACTTTAACCTGTTATCATTTAAATAAAGTGGCAATAGAAGTGTTTTCCTGAACACTGGTGGAAATGTATAGAATAATGTTTAGGCAATAACATCTGCATCTTCTAAATCACGACTTGAAAGTCTGAGGATGAGAAAAAACATTCTCATAGTATACATTCGTATTTGGCTTCACTGTCCATCTGTCTTTTGTAGAAGTTTGCTACCCTAGGGCCTTGGTGCAAAGGCCCACAAAGTATGCAGGATGTGATGGACAGCGTGATCATAGGGAGATGTGTAATTCTACCTACAGGCTGTGAACAGTTTCTCAAACAAGTTCTTGTCATGAACGCAAAGCAGCGTGACCCTTTAGATCAGATCATGGAGGAGCTGGGACATGAGACGTGATCTCCTGCCACACCTAGATCAGCCACGGCAGGGGTTAGATATTTTGTGTGAGGGACTTGATGGGTTTCAATAACTTTCCATTGAGTGGGAGATTAGACAGTAGATGTGGAAGGCAGGGTGACACACATCAGAGTCCCCACAGGTCTGGAACTGGTGTAGAGGCCTACTGTTGCAGTTCCTTTCCCTGACACTGGCCACATATCCATGCTCAGAGCAGCTCTGGCAGGCACTTCTTAAGAGTTCTTGGAAGCCCCATGAGACTCGGTCCCTAAATGATGTGTAGAACAGTGTCCCTTGAACTAGAACTCTGCCACCTAGAACTACCTTGGGTTGGTTATTCTATTCGTTACAACAGCTCCCCTACCTTAAGTACTTACTACCTTAAGTAATAGAATGGTACATTCCATTTCTGTGATCTTGGAATGTTAAAATCTTCTCAAAAATGTCTGTGACCTAGTTTCTGAGAATACACAGTCTTCCATAGGAAACCTGCAGCAGATATTCATGAGACCTGAAAGGTCCCCTATGCTTTAATGGCATGTTTTCCAGTTTCCGGCTCTATCTGTCTTCAAGTTTTTCTTTGGCGCAGCAGCACAGTGACTGCTGAGCAGGGTTACTGTCTGGTTCAGAGACGAGTATCTAGAAAAGGAACACAGGACTTCTATTAGAGGCCTTCATCCATGAACTTAACTCCTTAAAATCTTTTTGTTGTTTTTCGAGACAGCATCTCACCATGTAGTTCAGGCTGACCTCAAACTCACAGTGCTCCTCCTGCCTCAGCCTCCTCAGTGCTGCCTGGCTAAAATCATTTTAGACTCAGCCTGTTCTGTGCTCTCAGTGCACTGCAGTTCCCTCAGCAAAGTGCTCATCTCCCCGCACTTTTTGATAAGGGCCTCTCAAGGGAACACCTATTGTCTTGTTCAGCTCCCTGTCACTAATACCTAACATTATAACTGGCTGCTAGGAGGTACTCAGGGACTTGAATTAACTTTTCTTTGGATGGGGAGCAGGATTTCTAAACTAATTATTGTTGTTTTTTTTTTTCCGGTACCGGGGATCGAACTTAGGGCCTTAGTGCTTACCGGGCAAGCACTTACATCACTGAGCTATACCTCCAGCCCTAAACTAATTATTGTGACGCAGAGCTTAGGCTGTTCTGTAGTAGTGGTACTCATTAAACAACGTCCAAAAACTACAAGGAGTATCTTAAGCCCACTTTAGGAATGTTCCTGGGGCAGCGCTCTCAGCCAACAATAAAGCCGGCTAAGCTTTGACATAGCTCTAGGATGTCTGCTTTGGGGACGCAGCACTTTGCTCTGTGAACCACGGCTGTAGCTGGAGCAGGAGCTAATTTGCAGCGGGGCATCACCAGTGCCCACTGGGCACATTTGCAGTCCTGGCCTCCTCTCAGATAAGGCTTCCAAACTGAGAGGATCAATTCAAATTCAATACCTACCCCATGTAAATCTATAATTACTTTTTAAATATACTTTCTAAGTTCCATTTGGTTTTGGCAAGGATAAAAATATCACCATGACTCTTTTCACTATGATTGTGCACGTGTCTCAGACATGACTATTTCAGAAGGTATCAGTAGGGGCCTGGAGAAGCAGTAGTTTAGTGGATAAGGGCAAAGGCTTGGGAGTTTGATAAATTTAGATTTAAATTCAAGTGCAGCACTTTCTAGCTTTGTGAACCTGGGCATGTGACTGGAACTCTGAGCTTGTTTTCTTATATGTAAAGTTTGAGTGAAGCTGGATGTGGTGGTGCACAGCTATGATCCCAGCACTCAGGAGGCTGAGGCTGGAGGACCACTCTGCAAGTTCGAGGCCAGCCTGAACTGCACAGCAAGACCCTGTCTTTAAAAAAAAAAAGTTTGAGTGAAAACAGCATTTGTGGGCCGGAGATAGAGCTCAGTGGCACAGCATCTGCCTGGTAAGGGCAAGGTCCTGAGTTTGATTCCCAGTACCAAAACAAAAAAGAAAGAAAGAAAGAAAAGAGCATTCCCTTGAAGGGTTGTTGATGACAGACGTAATTCTGAACCTCCCTTTGGGGTTCTGCTGCTTACAATACATGATTTACTCCCATGCTCAAGTTCTAGAGATCAGTGCAGTGCTTCCCTGACTGGGAATATGGTACCATTTGCTTTCAAGACTATCATACATATTGTAAGAGAGTCAGCTGGCTTTCCTTCAAGGTGCTCATAATCTAAGCACCACCTAAGACCCTTCAGTGCAGATACAAGTAGATGGAAACATAGTTCTCATACTAAATTGAACAAACATGTTCCAATACAATATCCAAACAAATGTCCATAGGAAGAAACCAGAGGTAAATTATTACCTTTCTGGGCTGCGCAGGGTGGCACATGCCTATAATCTCAAATACTTGGGAGGCTGAGGCAAGAGGTCTGCAAGTGCACAGCGGGCTTGGACTTAATAAGAGCCTAGATAGGACCCAGTATATATATATATATATATATATATATATATATATATGTAACTTGGACTCTGTCTCAAAATGAAAAACTTTTCCAAGGGCTGAGGATGTAGCCTGGTGGTAGAAAGTCCCTGGATTCAACCCCGAGAACTGAGAAGAAGAAAAAACCCACCAGCTCTTAGTCCACTGGCTCCAAGGCAGGACAGCATGATAAGGGGCACAGCAGAAGAGAAAAGCGCTCATGGGTGGTGGTGGGAAGCAAAGAAGTCAAGGGAGGAGCGAGGCCACCTCCAGCAGGCTTCACCTCCCAAATCTCTGTTAGCTATAAACGCATTAGCGGATTAATCCACTCATGGACAAGTTTTTGAGGCTGCATTCCAGGGACGAATTGGAGCGGGTGGAGTGTGTGAGAGCTATAGCGGGTCCTATCTAGCCTCAACGTCTTCTTGCAAGGCATCCATCCCCCTAGGAGACCGATTACCTCCCATTTGTCTACAAGGGATCTCAGGCCTGCGCTAGACTGGGACGTCCAGCTAACACTAGAGGGCGCCGGGCCTGAAAACCTTTAGGGATTCGGATAGCAAATGGGGCGAGCGACAGCGAAACTCAACGCTCTGGACAGAAACGCTCAGCCGCACTTCCAGAGTGGACGGCCCATCTCTCCGGTCAGGAAGTCGGGTGGGAGGGGTGGTAGCAGAGCTTCGTAGAAAAGAAAAAGATAGGGGGCCTTTACAATATGTATGGATTCGACCAGCACCACAGCGTGGGATTAAGGCCGCCCCAGAAGCTCAACGAAGTGGCCTTGTAACCTATCTGCCTCCGCGGACAGCTTCTGATCGGCTGCCCTCCGATTGTGCTGGTGAGCGCGCCGGCAGTTACAAACGGAGATCATCGCTGTCCACGAAAGGACCAGGAAATCTCCAGGGGTGGAACCCCTACGGGCAGCTCGCAGTTGCGAGTCCGCTCGGCAGGCTGTGGATCCGGCCTGAGAGTAGCCCCAGCCGTAGACCCTCAGTTACCGCCGAGCCGATAAGAGAAAACAGCTCCCCTGCGGGACATCAAACGCCGCGCGAAACGGCGTCTCCGGGACCGGGCTGGTAACAGAGCAGTCAAAGAATTTAAGACAAAGGCAGAGGGGAAGGGGAGATTCAGTAGGTGCCCTGCACAACAGAGGGCTTGATGCTTGGGACTTTTGTGCACCGGGGAGCAGGGGCGATGTTTTTACAGAACGGCGGGCTGGAGAGAGGCCGTGGCTTACTTGACCGCAGCGCGATTCAGAAGAGGACCGGACGGGTCTTCCTCTAGCGCGTTCTTCGGGAAAGCTGTCAGCAGGAACGGGAAAGCTGTCAGCAGGGACTAGGCCTAAGGAGTCTTAGTTGTTTTAGGATGGCCGTTTGGCCCACACCGTCCCGCACAGCCGCGCAGGCGCGGCCTCCGCGACAACGGGTATCTGTGGGCCACCGGCCGCGGGTGAGCTGGCTCGGGCGCTGCTGACCCCGCGCGTGTCCGCCCGCAGGCGCCCTGGAGGACCTGGAGCGAGCCGTGGCGCTAAGCGGAGGCCGAGGCCGCGCCGCCCGCCAAGGCTTCGTGCAGCGCGGGCTCCTGGCGCGGCTGCAGGGCCGGGACGACGACGCCCGCAGGGACTTCGAGCGCGCTGCGCGGCTGGGCAGCCCCTTCGCGCGGCGCCAGCTGGTGCTGCTCAACCCGTACGCCGCGTTGTGTAACCGCATGCTGGCCGACATGATGGGGCAGCTGCGTGGCCCCCGCAACGGACGCTGAGCGAGCGGGAGGGCCCGGCGCGGGGGTGGGGTGGGGGCTGAACCAATAAAGCTGCGGAGCTGAGCGACTGCGCCCCTTTCAGTTCTGTTACGCGCCCACGCACGGGAACCCCGCGCCGGCACCGGCGCTCGGGCTGACCCGCCGGGGGCCGAGGTGCTGGCCGGTGGGGAGGAAGCGGCCACCCCCTCGCCCAAGGTCGGGCATTGATTGGCCCTGCCTGGCGCAGCCCCCGCCCTTGCCGCGGACTGCGGTGCTCGTCAGACCTGAACAGTTGCTCGGTTGCGCTGTCTGCGGAATCCAGGTGAGCGGTTCGCGGGAGGAGGCTGTGGCGGGATGTTTGCGCGAGGGCAAGAGATGGGAGGGAGAACGGGCAGGAGAAAGGACAGGGTCAGAGGAGGGCAGTCCACTTGGGGGAGGTGTGTGTGTGTGTGTGTGTGTGTGTGTGTGTGTGTGTG
>PVLD010020490.1:0-33787 GCA_004027595.1 Dinomys branickii | reverse complement strand
TTTTTGGTTTTTTGTTTTTTTTTTTTTTTTTTTCTTTTTTTTCTGTTGCTGAGAGGATAAACTGTCTGACTAAATTTGCATGTCTGTATATGGGTCCATACATCTACAATTCGAAGATATCAATGGATAAAGCAACAACTACTGTTGAGACCATATCACCTTGTCTATAGATTAGTTGTGACTGTACTATTTTCTATGATGATGGGTGTCTGTTTGTCAATATGTTTTTGTACTTTTATGTTTCTAAAATAAAAAAAAAAAAAAAAGAAGTAAACTGCCATCTTTAAATGTAAACGTTATTCTTTTAATTTTCCATCACCATCAATACTTATCAAAAATTTACACAGGAAATCATACATTTGAAAATTGAATCTAAATTATCACTAGCATGATTTTTACAATAAAAGTATACTATCTTGTGAAAATATACTTGAAATTCTAAAATTTAGGAGAAATATATCACATTCGTTGAAAGCCTGAAAACTGTCAAAATAGAAATTAATCACAAATGTATACAGATGGAACACAATTTAACATGAAGTCCTGAGTTTCTAAAATTTTTATGTAAAAGAGACAGTTCCACAATTGCTCAAGCAAATTTTTTTCATTTTTAAAGTGTAAGACAAAGTTGTGAGACTCACATTTCATATTTTAAGATTATCTATAGTCTTGGTTACTTTTCTCTCATTGCTGAGAAAAAATATCAAACGCCCAAAATGAAGGAAGGAAAGGTTTATTCAGCTTACAGTTGTGGAGGCTTCAGTCCATACTTGGCTGCTTCAGAGGCAGAGTGGCACATGGCAGAGGGCAAACTGTTCATAACAGCAAAGCACAGCAAAAACCACAAGAGCAAAAAGGAGGAATGGGTGCAAGCAGCCTCTTTCTTTCCCTTACATTGTAAACAAGCTACCCCCACCCAGGGGTCATGAACCTCTCACACAATCTCCATGCCCTCCTCTTCCACAGGCTCAGAATGTGTACAAAGTAAGCACCCTGGCTTCCTGCTGACTCATTCAGCTAAACCTCTAGACTCCCCAAGTTGACACAATGTATCAACCATAACATCTATACAGTCATATATGCTTTGGGCCTGGGACAAAGGGAAAGACATTTTGTGTACTGGATCCCAGGTCTCCTTGCACAGGGTAGGGTGAGAGCCATCCAAACGTCTATACTGCTGAGCGCCTCATGAATGAATCATATCAATTTTCTTTAGATGCAGTGAATTACATAAAAATACCACAGCTTTTTTATCCATTCCTCAGTTGATGGGCATTTGGGTTGCTTCCATGATTCAGCTATTACGAATTGCACTGCTATAACATAAACATGATATTGTCTCGCTACTGTAAGAACTTGAAAGAATGAATAAAATCTAGGAGGTACAATAGATATTGTGTAAGGGAAGGACACTGCTCAAAAGGAAAGAGCAACTTGCATGAGGGAAAAGAGAAAAGAAAAAACAGAAAAATATGTATACACAGGCTAGCTAAGATAGTGGTGCTACTGATTTCTATTGCTTTATTGACAGGAACAGTTAATGTTTAATTGTTCAGTCCACCTTACATGCCTATATTTGTTTATCTGTGTAACTAGTTTGAAGATATCAATATGTAATACAACAACCATTGTTAATTTCCTATCACCTTGTATGAAGTTCTGTATTGCTTGTATTGTTTTGTGTTAGTTTGTAAATGTATGTGTGATTGTTAATATGTTTTAGTTCTCTTATTCTTCAGCATTAAAAAAAATCAAGATAGAGAGCTAGATGCAGTGAATTGCAGAGGTACATGAAATAGGCCCCAGAAAAGATGAGGAAAGGACGAAATTAGGAAAAATAAAAGACTATCTCCATCTAGTCCACTTTTCCAGATAACAGATCCTAGAAATGAGGCATAGGCAGGAATAAGGTTGCAGATTCCCTATAATGTAGTCATGAAATCCATTGGAAATAAGAGCAATGATATAAAGTATATATTCAACACATCAAACGTATTTATTATTAATTGTACATGAAGGTATAATTATTTTCTTACAGAATTTTCTTCACATATTATCAAAATACAAGTGGAGCCCAAAATTAATTGTCATGTATATTGTTCAAAGACAGTATGCTGCATGTTATCAAAAATAAAGGATATTCCATGTATTTTCTTCAGTTTAAGTGGTTTCTTTGGTTCTAGAAATGAAGCAGTCATGGTTACCTTTACTTAGGTATAATCGGTATTGTAATACTCAAAGGAATGGTTGTTAGTTTCTAAAATGCAAACTGATAAAAGTTATCACTAAATGAAAAAACACTGGACTGCTCCCATCTCTTCTACATAGAAGAAGGTCATATTGTGTAGAAAGTATGAGACTGAGTACATGGCCAAGGTGTTTTCCTCCCCAGCATCAAAATGGTACTGTACGTTGTAGAAATGTCCTCGATGTAAGGAAAGAAGGCAAGCTTCACGTCCTTTTCACTGCACTAGATGTTTGGATGAACCAACCTGACCAGACCTTAACCATAAAGGTGATATAAAACATTTTTCCCATAACTCCAGCTGGTTTCATAATGTATTAAAAGTGCCTTTAACCACAGGCAAGTAAAAATTCCCATGGGTAGCACAGTTTATTTCAAAAAATTCAAGATTCAGCTGTACTTTAGCTTACCCTAAAATTAAGCTAGTGGATGTAGAGAAAATGAGAATAAAATATCATGGTTTTTTTTCAGATAAAAATGTACATACAGATGGAAAGTACTGGTGTCTAGTCTTTGAAAAATGTTCCTTTTGCTTGACTAATATTGCCTGTAAGATAATTATTTGAGGAAGAGAGCAAAAGAGCAAAAAGATAATAAAGTATTCAGGAAACCATTTTTGTTTTTAAAAGGACAAAAAATAATACATGAGAATGGGTTCATTAAATATATCAATCAACAAGCCTAAAGCCCCAGCTGTGGTCCAGGAACTGCGTGCCAAAAGGCATTCACAAGGAGCAAAGGAGGGTGTTTTCAGTCAGTATCAGCATAATCTAGACTTAGTCTTAGCTACACTTATTAAAGAAAACATTCACATGCATCTCTACACACCTTTTTTTCTTCATCTATTATTACCTTTTACAATTTTTAAGGAGACATAGTCCTAGTGAAAATTAGTCTCCAAGAATAAAATACTTTGTTTTTCAAATTTCACATTAAGATCCTCATTATAAAAGAAAAAAGGGAAAGAGGGAATTCAAATTAAGCTTTAGTTGGAGCCTTTGCTGCATTTGTATTTATTAACAATAAATGGATTTAAAAGTGAGACCTTGTTCTGTCATCACGTTCCTGTGTAAGGTTTATTAGTTTTGTTGGAAGGCATTAGCAACAAATTTTAAGTTTACATTTTGAATCCAAAGGCAAATCTCTAACTGTTTTAAAGAATTAAGATCAGTGAGCAAGGTGGCTCATCCCCACAATCTCAGGACTTTGGGAGGCTGGGTCAGCAAGATCTCAAGTTGGAGCCCAGACAGATTTAGCAAGACCGTGTCTAAGAAAAAAAAAAAGTTAAAATTAAAAATGCTTGGGGATAACCTCAGAGTGAATCTCTGGGGCTCAACCCTCTGTACCATAAACAAAAATTTTGAATTAATCAAAGAGCGGATACCTTATTAAGATAGTAAAAAAAACTATCTGAAGATGCAAACTTTCTGCTTCATTCATTTTATAGTAGATACTTTTAATTCTTTAGAAAGTACTACGAATTATAAAATAGGCCCTTATGTGGATATCACTCAGATTTCCAAATAACCAGTCTCCAGTAAATCATTTAAAATCTATACTTTATCCATTTATACTATTGTATTATCTCTAACAAAATGTCTATATCGTATTATATTCTCAGTATTATAATCTACTATATTGTTTTATATGTCAATTCCTTACTGAATATTGAGAATCCCACAGAATTCATTAAACATTCTAGAAAAGGTCATTTAAGAAATATAAAGAATGTAATTACTTAGGATAATTTTTGGCATAGATGGAGATATTTTTAAATAAAACAGAAGCATCAATAAACCTTTTGATAGTGTAAAAATAAAATTACTTCCCCAATTTAAAAATTATTATATTCAGTAGATTATCAAACAATTGCTAATATAATTTGATTTGACAAGGAGATGACAAGAATAAAATTCATATGACAACTTCTGTTAAATGTACAAATTAAATCCACATTATTCAGCTTCTGTCCTCATTCTAACGCACAAAAATGCTCCATTACCTATGGCAGACACGGACCCATGATGTTGCCAATGAATCAAGTGTAATTGTGATGCACTGTGATTGATTTTCTTTTGTATAAACTAGAAAATCTGGCTAAAAACAATTTAGAAGAAAAACAAAATTTGGCAGAAACTATCCCATCTATAAAAAGCTACTGACATTATCCCCTACTAGTATAAGAACCCACAGGGCAAAGTCAAAAGTAAAGTATCAGTTGCAAGTCATGATTTGACACAAATATCCTTGAGAAACACACTATGAAACAAGGAACTACACACGCAAAAGTATTAGTTCCTAAGTCAAAATAAATATTTAAAAGTAATATAAAATAAAAAATCTGCATGACTGTATCTGAATCATTCACATGTATTCTTTCCAGATTACAGACAATTGCTCAATCCAGGATATAAGAAATAATTTGCCCACATTTATGTAAAATACAGTATACTTTGGAGTAT
Source organism: Dinomys branickii (assembly GCA_004027595.1). Taxonomy (NCBI): domain Eukaryota; kingdom Metazoa; phylum Chordata; class Mammalia; order Rodentia; family Dinomyidae; genus Dinomys; species Dinomys branickii. Next base: position 29,080 of record PVLD010020490.1, on the reverse strand, counting down.
AAAAACAACGTAAAATTTCATTTCATTTGTATAAGTTAATACATACTAAGTTGAGACAAAATCAGAAACAAAACCCTGCGTACAACACCAGAAGAAGTATAAAATTTTAGAAAAAACTAAAGAATTCAAAAAGTTTACACGAAAAGCTACACATCATCGATCAAACCAGTAAAAAATGACACAAATAAGTGGAGAAGCTCAATAGTGTTTTAGTTCTTTTTTATTTTTGTACCAGGAATTCAACTCAGGACCTGGTGCTTGGTAGTCAGGCCCTTATGCCATTCAGCTATATCCCCAGCCCTTCAATGATGTTAGTATGTCTATGTTACATAAACATTTACTGATCCACTACAATTTCTATTAATGTTCCCAAAACGTTGTGGGTCTATAATAGAAGATACTCTAGAATTTATAAGAAATGAAGAAAGGACCTGAATAAACACCCTTCAAAAGGAAGAATGAAGCTAAAAATACATTATTTATCTTTTTGAATATTTTCCCCAAAGTAACAGGACTTTAAAAAGTATGGCATTCTTAAAAGTAACTTGAAAGGTAATCAGTAAAACAACCCCCCTGATAATGATACAAAAAGGATAAAATATTTAGGAAAAAACTAAATTAATAATTGAAAATTCTTTATACTTAAAATACCATACTTAAATAGACATAGAACAATGGCACAGAATAATGGGTACAGCAATAAATCCACACGTGGCCAAATTCTCTTTGAAAAAAATACAAAAAATGGACAATGCAGAAAGGAAAAACACTTCAACACATGGTGGTGGGAATATTGCATATCCATATGCAAAAGAATAATATTGGACCCATATTGTAATACCATCATTATAAATTATCCCAAAGCAGACAAAATACTTCAGCATAAGATGTACAACTATAAAACCCTTAGGGGAAAAGATGAAAATCGTTATGACATTATTCCTGGTTTTGATTTCATGCATGGGATGCCGAAAAGCCAAAACAGAGAAGAGGAAAGAGAGCAAGGCGAGGTGGGTCTTCATAGAAAAGGAAACAAGACAGTGGACAGAAAATCCATGGAAGGGAAGAAATACGAGAACTTACATTTCCAACGGACTTAAGCAACTTCTAAAGTTCAGTAGCAGCAATAGGGTTAAAGGGGAACAATGAGTTGAATGGATATTTCTTCAAGCAGATACAATAGGAATGGCTATTGTAACAAACCGATTACAGTCAAAATGTCTATGGTTCATCGGCAATGCGGCGCTCTGTGTTTTTCCTCATAGTGCGGTTTGGGTGAATGCGTATACTTCGGTGTTTTTTCATGTTCCCATTTTAAATCTAGGTAAATGACTTCATTTTAACAGCTTCAGTTCATTTATAATTTTAATTATATTTTATGGAACCTGTGAACAGTTTCCTGTTCTCCACATTTAAAAAATACACAATAGAAATCTATGAATTCTGTAAGTAACTTTTATAATTATTATGTTTCTCCTTAAAAGATTTAAAGTAAAACATTTATTCACAAAAAAAGACATAAATGGAGAAATGTGAAAAGAAACTCCAGTCACCAAGCAGAAGAACAATGCAAATCAAAAATACAGTGAGACATCATGTCACCTTTTAGAATGGATTTTAATTTTTTTATGGAAGTTTACACTTTGTTGGTTCACATTTACATTTAGTACAGTTTTCAAGTCCACAGCTGAAACATTGTTGCACGTACAAAGCACACTCTTAATTTTTTCATGGTCTTTCCCTCTGCAGTCCTTCCATCTCTTGATCCCCTCCTGATTTGAGAACACCCCTCCTGATTTGAGGTCCATCACAAAGTTAAAAGATTCAGCAATATCATTTCTGGATCTTTATCTGAAAATTCAAATCATGATTCAAATTATGATTTGCAAAAATTTTAGCCCTCACTTGTTTATTTTAACACCATTCTTAATAGTGAAAATGTAGAAAAAATCTGTGTCCATTGACAGCTAAATTGATTACTTTAAAAAGTGGCCTATATGAAAAAATGGGATGTTAGTCTTACATAAGAATAAATTCCTGAAATATATGGCAATGCTAGTGCACTTGTATGACATAACATTAGATGAAATAATTCAGTCACAAATAGAAAAATACTTCTTAATTCCAATTTACAATAAATCTGAAAGTAGTCAAATATATTCATCAACAAATAAAATATGTATTTCAGATCCTGCATGGTTTAGAGGGAAATGTTGTTTCTATTAAATGGGCATAAAGTTTTAGTTACACAAAACGAGTAAGTTATAGGTTGAACAAAATTCTCATAAATGTTAATAATGTATTGCATATTTACAAATCTGGAATATCTTTTTTAATTATAATCAAAAATTTTTTTTTTTCCGGGACCGGGGATCGAACTCAGGGCCCTAGTGCTCAGCGGCAAGCACTTAGCCCACTGAGCTGTACCTCCAGCCCAATAATCAGAATTTTTTTAAAAAATAGTTATTTAAATTTTCACTATAGTGTTTTGAGTCTTCATAAATACAAAATATGCCATGGATGTCGTGGAACTTCTGGATCTGGGCAAAGAAACAACACTGGGGAAAAGCTTAAGGGGGATGATATTGGTTAATTTTTATATGATTAAACACAGGAATAAGAGGTTTTCAAATTTTGATGACCCAGAGTGCAAAAACATTAAACTTGCACATTCAAACGCTACCAGAGAAGTTTTACAAATTGACTTCCAAATAAATCAAGTAAGCATCAAAAGTCTTGAAAGGAACTGAGGGAAATAAAAAATAAATTGACAGTATATAATAGCATTTCAAATATTATTTAATGTACAGTGTACTGCAAAACTAATTCAGAATGAGAAAGAAAAACGTCCACAGAAATATATAGAATTGAGAGATATGATAGAAATAAAACAGAGAAGTACACAGTCAAAAGTGTAATAAAACAGAAAAATGTGAGAGATAAAAGATAAAAAAAACTACTGCAAAAATAAACCACGTACCTGAAATACAAATAAAACTGGGAAATTATATTACATATTCTGCAAAAATAAGTTATTGAAACAAAGTGGCTCAAAGTGGTCTCAAACATTTTATTATACTTCAGTTTCTGCATTAGGCGTGGAAGAAGAGACTGGATTAGCATTTCAGCTTGAGTTTCTTCACGACGTTATAATTTCACAATGACTGGAGATGAAGCAGTGGGGACAGGTTGGAGGTATGCTGAAGCAACCAATTAATGGCAGTCATATCTTTCTCTTCATGTAATCTTAGGGCTTCTCCATGTGGACTCCGAACTTAAAACATAAAATCCTTAGTGCGTCTGAGGTCTTACAGAGCAATATATTTCTGAGTGTCTTTGTGGAAAACCAATTACTACAGATATGAATCCATACTTCTAGGCTGTCTGTTCATTGCTTAATATGTCTGTATTTGTACAAATACCATGTTGCTTTAATTCCGATGGGTTTGCTGCACCATTTGAAGTCAGGTAGCTTAATGGCTCCTGTTCTGTTCTTTTTGCACCAGATGATTTAGGTAAGCTCTCTTGTGTGTTCCCGCTTCCATGCAATTTTAGTATTCGTTTTTGTTGTTCCATGAAGAAATTAACTGGCATTTGATAGTTATTGTATTGATTCTGTGGATCACCTTGGACAATATGAATAATTTAACAATATTGATTCTCATAATATTGAATCATTTTAACAATATTGATTCTCACAAACCATGAACGTATGTGTCATTCTACATTTTTGTGTCCACGTCAGTTTCTTTCATCAATATTTTAGAAATTCCACTACAGAGTTCTATCAGATCTTCATTAAATTTATTCCTAGGTACCTTTTTGTAGTTGGGGTCAGTGCAGTTGCTTTCTTTATGTCTATTTCTAACAATCTATTATGAGTATACAGCAAAGGTACTGGTTATGTATATTGATTTTATATCCAGAAATATGACTGAATTCTCTTATTGGTCTTCATACTTGTTTGATGGAGCTTTGGGAAATATATATATATATATATATATATATATATATATATATAATATGACCTTTGAATAAAGATTACTGGAGAAATCAGGTAGAAGATTTTGGTAACCTACACGCAGAAACATTAAAATTGTACTGTTTTTTGTCAGGTATAAAAATCAACACAATGGACCAAAACAAATAACTAAAAAACTTATAGAAGAAATACAGAATAAACTTTTCAGCACATTAATATAAGCAAAAATATTTTGTACAAGATATCAAAGACACAGAAAACAGAAGCAAAAATAGACTAATTGAATTAAATCAACCTGCCAAGGTTTCCAAAGCCATCCAGGGCTCAGCTTGGCAACACAAGGGTGTGGGGAGGGGAAAAGTGGCGCTGAGGCTCCCTAAGATGTCCCGACCCAGCCTGGGTCCCCTGCTCATGGCTGACAGGTGAGGATGCGTTCATCAAGGCTGCCAAACCTGCCTGTACATTGGCCTATCTCCCATGCCAGTGTGTGGGGAGAACTCACCAACGTTGCCAAAGCTGTCCAGGGTTAAGCTCCTATATGAGAGCCAGGCTGGGCCCCACACTGTTTGGGAATCTAAGTGATCCCACCATGGGCCTCTCTCCACACATCACAGCAGGGGGGTTGAGCCCTAGACAGGTCTGGAAACCTCAGTGCTGCCAACACCACTCCCCAACACGAAAGGGAGTGAAGCTAAGCCCTGGACAGCTTTGAAAGCCTGGGGGACTGTGCACTCACCCCTCTCCTACCGACACGGCAGCCAGCTGAGCCCCGGAAAGTTTCGGGAGCATCAGTGACCACATCTCACCCCCACATACAGTTGTGACAGTCATGCTGAGCAATGGGGATTGTTGCATCCTTGCCCCGCCATTCCCACACATTCACAGAAGCGAGGCTGAGCTCCAGGGAACCTCCGCATTTTTGAAGATGAAAAAACAAAGGAGCACAATGCAGCCTCAGACCCCCACCCCACCCAGAACAAGTGCAAAAGACATCCACGCAACAGGTCTTGGAAGTAACACACCCGGATTTTCTCAATGATAGCAGATGAAGTAAAGAAACAACTCCATCAGGCCGTAGAAAACAGCAGATCAGAAATAAACACACAGGTTTAAAAAAAGAAATGACAACAATAATGAAAGAATTGCTCAGCACATCAAAAGGAGATGTAGATTAAAAAAATAGAGGAGCATAGAAAAATGGTGGAAACTTCAGATGAACAATATAGGAAAGAACTGGAATGCATAAAACACATTCAGATAGATATCCAGGAAACTAAAAATTTCATTGAAAGCTGGCAAAACTGCTTGAGTGCAGCTGAAGGTAGACTTCCAGACCTTGAAGACAACACTGCAGCTAAATATCGTGAAAGGAAGGATCTCTTAAAACTAAAAAAGAACCAGGAAATAGCAGCTCAACAGCTGCACAATGATGCAAAGAAAAGCAATGCAAGATTAATCGGTGTCAACAATGCAGCAGAAGTCAACATAAATGACATAAAAAGACTATTTGCAGAAGTAATAGTAGAAGATTTCCCAAGTATGGATAAAGAATCTAATCTAAGTGAAGCATTTAGAACTCCAATGAGCCATAACCCAACTCAGTCAACACCCAGACACATACCAGTCAAGATCTAGAAATTCAGCAAAAGACAGAATATTAAAAGCTGTTAGACAAAAGAAAGAGATCACGTATAAAGGAAAGATCATCAGAATCAAAGCACATTTCTCAACACAAACCATCAAGTCAAGAAGAGATTAGAGTGAAGTATTTCATATCCTGAAAGAAAACAACTTCCAAACCAGATTGATGTACCTTGTAAAACTCGGCTTCAAAATTAATGGAGAAATAAAATATTTCCATGATAAAGAGCAACTGAAGAAATTCAAGAGCTCCAAACCAATGCTACAAAGATTACTAAAAGATACTTTAGAAAGAAATAAAAAAGAACACAATTTCAAGAACAACAGAAAGGAACCAACACATAGAACAAGCAATTAAACAGAGAGGAAAAGGTGAAACCCACAGCAGGAAAATAACATGACAAAAGTAAGCCAACACATATCTGTTATAACCATCAATGTAAATGGTCTCAATTCCCCAATCAAAAGAAGCCTGGCAGACTGGGTCAAGAAACAAAATTCAACAACATGTTGTATGCAATAAACACACTTAATTCAACAGGAAGTTTATAGAATGAAACTCAAAGGATGGAAAACAATATACCATGTGACAGGAACACAGAAAAAAGCAGGGGTAGTTATTCTGTTTGCAAACAATGTGAACTTCAAGTCAAGAATGATCAAAACAGATAAAGAAGGTCACGACACACTTCTTAGAGGAAAATTTTATTTATTTATTTATTTATTTTTGGGTACCAAGCATCAAACTTAGGACCTTCCATTTGCCAGACTCGTGTTACTGGGCTATATCCTTGGCCCTGTGAGGGGAAAACTGAAAGACAAAGATATAACAATCATACATATCTATACACCAAATGTAGGTGAATCTAACTATAGAAGACAAATTTTAACAGAGGTGAAAAATCAAATAGGCAGAAACACAGCCATAATGGGGGACTTTAGAACCCCATTGTCACAAACAGGTAGATCAATTAGACAAAAAAAATCAGCAAAGAAATAATAGAACTAAATGAAACTTGTGAACAAATGGACTTATTAGACCATTTCATTATTTATTTATTTATTTATTTATTTTGTGGTACTGGGGATCGAACTCAGGACGCTGCGCTTGCTAGGCAAGCACTTATTCCACTGAGCTATATCCCCAGCCCTATTAGACCATTTCAGAGTGGTGTATCCAACAATATCAGAGTACACATTCTTCTCAGTTGTCCATGGGACACTCTCTAAAATAGACCATATAGTAGCACACAGAACATGTTTAAGTGAACACAAGAGATGAAAGTTATCCCATGCATAGTATCTGATCATAGTGCAATGAAATTGGAATTTAATGGCAAAAGAAAGTACAAAAACTCCATAAACATATTAAACAATGCCCTGCTGAATAATCAATGGGTCACAGATGAAACTGAAGAAGAAATTACACAATATTTATAATCAAATCAAAATACAGGTGCAACTTATAGAAACCTGTAGGATGCAATGAGAGCAGTCCTCAGAGGGAAATTTATAGTGGTGAATTCCCACAGCAGGAAAGCAGAATGAACATAAGTAAATAATCTTATGCTACACCTGAAGCTTCTAGAAAAAGAAGCGCAAGGCAAGCCCAAAGCCCACAGAAGGCAGGCAATTACAAAGATCTGAGGAGAAATTAATGCAAGAAATGTAATAAAAATACCAAAAATTAATGAATAGAAGAGTAGGTTCCTGAAAAGAAAAAATAAATTTTATAAACCCCTACCCAACCTTATCAAAAAATGAAAGAAAAACCTAAAGTTCATGCAATAAAGAATGAATCACTACAGATCCTGTACAAATCCAGAAGATCAACAATATGTACTCTAAAAATCTTCATTCTCCTAGGATGGAAAACATAGAGGAAATGGAAATATTCCTAGAGAAGGAAGGAGGTAAAAGATCTATACATCGAAAATTACAGTACTCTGAAAAAAAGAGATTAAAGAAGATCATAGAAATTGGAAAAATAGTCCTTGCTTGTGAATAGGAAGTGCTAAAACTGTGAAAATTGCTGATACTCTCAGAATTTTTATGCATTTTTAATGCAATCCTAATTAAAATGCCATTGGTATACCTCTCAGATCTAGAGAAAACATTCCTAAAATTTATCTGGAACCATAGGGGCCTTGAATAGCATAAGCATTCCTGGGGAACAAATGCAAGGTAGGAGGGATCACAATTCCTGACTTGAAATTATATTACAAAGCTACTGTGATAAAATAAGTATGGTACAGGCAAAAAAAAAAAAAAGAAAAAGAAAGAAAGACCTGACGATCAGTGGAACAGATTAGAAGATGCAGACACATCTACAAATACATTCAGTCACCTTATCTTTGATAAAGAGGCCAAACATGTTCACTGGATGAAAGATAGCTTCTTTAATAAATGGTGCTGGAGAAACTGGCTTTCCACTTGCTGAAGACTTAAAGTAGACCCATGTCCATCACCACACACTAAATTAAAGTCAAAATGGATCAAAGATCTAAGTATTAAAACAGAAACACTAAACGTACTGGAAGAGAAATGACATAGAAACTTTGAAGACATAGGGATAGGCAGTGAGTTCATGGAAAAAAACAAACTGAATGGAAATGCTTCAAAGAATCAACTAATTGGATCTCATCTTATTGAAACATTTTTGTACATCAAAATGAATCACCAGCAGAGTAAAAAGAAAACCCATGGATCGAGAAAACAATTTAGCTAGCTGTCCCTCAGACAAAGGACTTCTACTTAGAACACATAAAGAGTTCAAATCAGGCCCCCAAAATACAAAGACCCAATCAAAAAATGGGCAACAGAAATGAATGCAAACTTCTCAGGGGAATAAATACAAATGTTAAATAAATAGATGAAAAAATGTTCAATATCATTCATTATTTAAGAAATGCAAATTAAAGCAACACTGAGATTTCACCTCAACCCCCAAAAAATAGATGTCATCATGAACTCAACCAATAACCAATGCTGTAGTGACTGTGGAGAAAAAGTAACCCTTGTCCACTGCTGGGGAGTGTAGATTGGTGAAACCACTGTGAAAATCAGTCTGGCAATTCCTCAGAAAACTAGGATTAGAAGTTCCACTTGACCCAGCTATTCCCCTTCTGGGTATTTTCCCAGAAGAATTAAGAACATCACTGTGATATACGTACAACCATGTTTATAGCAGCAAAATTTGTCATAGTGAAATCTTAGAAACAACTCAAATGCCCATCAACTGAGGAATGGATAGAAAAAATGTGTTCTTTTTATACAATGGAGTATTACTCAGCTATAAAAAGGTAAATTCGAGGCTTTTATAGGTAACTGGATGCAACTAGGAACCACACTCATAAGTGAAATAAATTTGAAACATGTGTACACATTTTACTGTCTCCCTAGTGTTGTTCATTTTCAAATGTATAAAGTAATGGCTCTCTTTAAGTTTATGCTTTAGCCCATTTCTGCCCTGTTGCATTTTCAGAGTACAAGAACAAAATCCAATGTTTAGTATTGTACTTTCGCATATCTTTAACAAGTCAACCATTTCCATTGCACTTCCTAAACTTTCTTTCCATTATTAGTAAGAAAATGTGTTAAATTTCCATCCCACATCTTCCCACAAGCTCCAATAATTTTCCCACATTGCTTTTAGCTGACACTGAGAATTTTCTGAATTGAGGCTCATTAAGCATTTACTAACACTTTAAAGTCTTTTACCATTTCATTCTGCATCTGCTGAAGGCTGTTTTGCTTTTGTTTTCTGCTTTCTGGTCCTATACATTCTCCTCAAAATTGTCGATGTTTTTTAAGTCTGAATTCTGCCTCCTGAATTAATTTTCTGCTCTCTTTACATATATATTACCATGTTAAAAATTGTCTTTCAACACGGGAACATTAAAAAGCCACAGCATCGTATCTTTTATTTTCCCTGAAACAATGATCGAGGCATATCTCACCTGGACAGTTCCACCTTAAAAATACTTGGTTGCACAAGATGATGGAGAAAGCCCTCACTGTACTGAGACAGAAGGTGAGAGACCTAAGGCAGACTGAAAGTGAATAGTAAAATGGGACTTAGTCAAAGACAAAAATGATTGTATGCGTGAAAATTAGATGACCCTATAAAAAGATGACAACAATTCTTTTTTTTTTTTTGGAAATCACACATTTGTATCACATTTTTTCCCAATCTTATCTACAGATTTACTGGTATTAATAAAAATTATAGAAGATATCAATAAAGACTGACAATCGAATGCTAAAATTTATAGAGTAATTGAAAGCTTATTTACTGTTAGATAAATTTTAAAAAGAAGAAAAAGTTGGATATCTTATATTACCTGAAGTAGAATTCTTTGTAAAAGTTATTAAATAATAAATACAACAGAGAATTAAAATTAAAGAGAATTAAAATTAAAGGGAATAGGCACATACATGTATAATTCATTTCGAAGAGGAATTTCAAACATAATTCTTTGGTAAAATGTACTGTTGCCAAATAGTGCTGTAAAGCTGGATCACAATATTTTTAAAAGGGCACAGGAAAAGATACAGAGAAAGAGAAATTATGCTTATGCAAAATTAATACTACATACAAAGACAAAATAAATCATATATGTCACTGTGAAGATAAAGAAATAAAATTTCTTGAACGCATAGGATAACTTTTTTACTCAGGAATGTTTTCTCATATAGGATGCAAATTAAATTACTGTAATAAAGTCAAAGTGAATATGATCAAATTTCACAAGAAATTATTTTTAAGGACTTTGAATTGTTAGGTACAATATCAGAAAAATTATTTTAAGGATACTGAAATGTTAAATCAAATATGAGTATAAACAAGTGATTATCTTATAATTATATCTGATGAAAATCATATATCAACCACTTGTATATGACTGTTTCCAGTCAGCAAATGTTCTGCAAAATTTTAAAAGTGCCAAAATACTTGAACAAAACTTTAAAACATGTGTAAACTATAAGTAAATATAATAATATTCAACACTGATCACAGTAAATGGAGTTTTCTGAAATATGATGCACTAAGCACTACTTTAACCGAATCAAGTTTATTAATATCACTTCAGCCAAGTTGAGATGTTAAAACCTTTATGTATTTTTGATGAATGTTTAGTATTATAAAACAATTTTCAGCACTGTCTAAAAATTTCTTATAAAATTAAAAATGTACTTATTATATGGTAATTTTTCCCTGTCTACCCAATAGGATGAAAAATATGTAGCTAAAAAAGATTTATAGGAAAAGTTAGACTTATAAATATTATTAAATCAGATTTATTCACAACAAATTCAAAGTGGAAATTGACCAAATGCTCATCAAGTAAATGGACATACAAATTGTCAATATTATGGGATATTATTTAACACATGAAAATATAAATTTACATGAAGTATCCTTCTCAAGGAATTATTCTAAGTGAAATAAGTTAGAATTTAAAGAATATATGCATGTAGGCTAAATATATGTTTTCTATAGAAGCAATTGCTCAAAATTACCTAGATCTTTCATTCTTAATGCTTTGCCCCAAGGAAGCAAGTGAGTGGTCCTCCAACAGTATCTCCTCCCTGCCTGTCCTTTAACTCAATTAGTTTTGGACTTCTGTTCTTGCTTTGCTTCTCTCGTTTTTCCCATTTTATCCCAATTTTGATGTTTATTGTGTTTTCTATTTCTTTTGTTTGTTTGTTTGTTTTGTTTTGTTTTTTTGCGGTACTGGGGATTGAACTCAGGACTCTGTGCTTGCCAGGCAGGCACTTATTCCACTGAGCTATATCCCCAGCCCGGTGTTTTCTATTTCTTGATCATTACTCTTGACTAACAGTTCCAACATGATTTTAAACTAGGTATCTCTCTTCTTTGTATCTACATAAGAAGATTGTCCGACACGGGTGAAGTGACTTGGATGTGTACTTGTTCTTTTAAATTGTCTTTTCCTCTCACCTGGTGTCAGTATTCATTTTTGACAAACTTTTCTCATTGTCTCCTGACTCCTTAATTGTGTTGCTACTCTTCCACTTGTTTACTTAGCACTTGGAAAAATGAAGAAATTTTTGTATTTCCAAGAAAATATTGTCTTAAAATCATCAACCTGATTGTAAGCTTTAAGATACGAGCAAACTTGACATGCTAAAATATGAAGGAATGAAGAACAGATGTCAAAAGGAAATGCCTGTCACTGCTCTTTTCATGTGCCTTATCTTTTATGGCTATTAGTTGTGGGTTTTTCTGAAATGCATGATAGACACTTCAGAACACTTTAAAAAGCAAACAAAATATCCATCAAGAATGTTTAGGTGATCTGTTGTTCTTAAGAAAATAAGCATCATAATGTGTATTTGAAAGTGCAATAGATCTTTTTAAAATATCACAGCCAAAGTAATGAAAATATAGCATGTGTCTACTAAAGAATGCAAAATAAAACCCTTGACAATTTCTTTTTTATGTATGGCAACGGAAAAAAACACACAGTGCCAGTACTTCATGCTTAGTTATTTTGTGTTCTTAATGCAGGCATTATATGAACTTTGGGTCACCCAGAAAAAGTCTGATTGAACATACAGAAAAAATGCAGGCTCACCCAGATCATAGAGTGCTCCACAGCTCCACATCAAAGTTCTTTGGAAAATTCAGCCCAGATTTCTGAGGGACCAATTCAGGCTTTGCCTACTCTGCATATCAAAGAGTAATTATGAGAATTTCTGCAATGAGTGATTATGTAGAAATATCATATGAATACGCCTTTTTTTGCTAATAGATCACTGGTAGAAAGAGCATATGTGACATGCATATGATTTCTTAAAGGGTAGTTTGCCTGTTCTGGTGAAACTTCCATGTTGGGAAGTTTATAAACTACATCATCTACTCAACACTAACTTGACTAGATGGCTATACTGGAGAATAATGCAGGATGAATGAAAGCTACAAGAAGGACTGATTTCCAGCACATGGAATTTATGGGTTTGCTCTCTATGTAATGTGAAAGAAAGGGCATGAACACTACTAGCATACATAAAACTAGAATACAGGCATCTGGTCAACCTACACCATTTTTTAAGAAGATACCTCTGTTATGTCCAATTATGGGAAAAGTTTATCTTTAAGAACAAATTTGTGGCAATATTAGACAATGGAATTAAGGATCATAATACAATTTAATTAAATATATAATATTTAAGTTAAAATAAATATAAAACAGGCAAGATACTACACTAGTATAAAATGTAGAGAAAGAAAACTTTCACAGAGCCATTAGCAATAGTTACCTTAACATGTTACTCATTATAGAGGTTAAATTAGAGTACACTTTATTGTATTATTAAGTCAGTAAACTGGTCAGTAGCTCAGCTGAATTGTTATTATGAAGGTAAATCTTGTCACTCAGGAAAGTGTACAGAGTAATATTATAAAATCCACTCTAGTGGCAATTAACATCATGGGAAGACAGGATAAAAACAAATATTCCACAAATATTTTAGTAGTAGTACATTTTAAAAAGCTCAGTTGAGACTTCATTCTGGTTCTACTACTGATAACGTTGAAGAATGAATTATATGCACAGTAATTACTAAGCTAATACCTTAGTATCTATGTCTGCACAGATACATGGAATCAGATGATTCCTGCTTTTTCTGTTTCCTAAAACCAAGCTGACATACTAGTAACATATTTAGACCTAAGAGGGGAAAGAAAGAAACTACCTTGACAGACTCCTTTTAGGACTGCAATTCAAAAAGAGAAACCCAAGATTAGCAAGAAGACAACTTTCCACATTATCGTATTCACGAAATTCTAATTTCCTGAGCACTGAGACTTCATTTTTATGTAATTTTCATCAGCCATGAAAACTATCTTCCATTTCTCTCAACAATTTTAAAAGACCAAAACCATTGCTGTCATACTGGCTCCATATAAACAGATGTCAGGCCAACTTTAGCTTAAAATTCTTAACGATTAAATTCTTATACAATATTTTTGCCTCTGTTAAGGACTCTGTCACTTTTCCTGTGTCTGTCTCTCTATCTCTCTGTCCCTGTCTCTCTGTTTCTACATGCACACACATGCAAAATTGTGACAGAATCTATTCTTATTTCTGTTAGTCATCTTACATACTTACAAACTGTTACTTATAAGCATAACCCATAAAATTTTATGCTCTAAGATAGAGTTCAAATAAATTCCTGTATATAAACATAAAATAGATCCCTACTGATTTTTCTTTTCAAGGGTATTTAGTCATTATTCAATGAATTTCCCTACTATACAAATAATAATATTAAAACTTAGAGCATTGTCACTTTGGTCCTATTTATGGTTAACACATGAAGATTTTAAAGAAGAAAGACTGTATTTTGTTGAATTTTTAAAAATAATTTTAATTCTCTATGGCTACAGAGACAGAAGTTAGATGGTCAGGGTTTATGCTTGGAGTGTTAGAACTTGGTACAAAGCATAAGTCCTAGCAGAGTCCTTGCTCATCTTAAATATTGTAAAACTTTAAATCATGACTGTGCTTTTAAAATTTTTTCACAAAATGATTTATTCAGAAATTACTGCCTTATGAAAAAAGCATTTTAAAGTTCAGATTCAAGAGTGATTTTAAAAGATGAAATTATAGTCTGCTCACTTTGAATCTATGTGGGTGGTTCAATACCTCTGCAGGAAAGTAAACACCAATATTTAATGGAAGTTTCTGACATTAAAAGGAGACAAAAATCAGACTTTTTCATGTTTTTCCAACATAGTGTTTATGCTTGATTTTCTGACAAACTACTTCATAAATACTTCCAAATAGTATTTTATGAGTTTCCAGCAAGCTTCTTGAAATCGTTTGAACTTTTTAGCTCAGGAAAGATTTCTAACCCCAAAACACCTTACCATCTAATTTCATTTACCAGTGTGGAAGTCAGCAAAATGGATGAGTTTTTATTTTAACTTTCACCTAAGTGAAATTAAGAGAATCTTAAGATTTATGGAGCTATATAATCAAGCAAAAGTTAGCTATTATCACCTCAGCCTTGGGGAAACACTGAAAGACCTCCAAGAGACTGAATTTCAAAAATGACATAAACATTTTAAAACTTGACAAATTCATAGAAACTATTCTATTGACTTAGATGTAGCAAGGAGATTGAGGAGAGATTGAAGGTGACAATTCAGTATTGTAGGAAAGAATAAGGTAACTAATCATGATTCCTGGAGAAAAGTCTCTTCTGTGTATGACAGAAAAATCTCTTTGAGTTCAACAATGAAACTGACTAACAGATACTATATTTGTTAAATATTCTACACAACAACCTGTATTTTGTGGCTCTGATATAAAAAGGAATGAAAGAGAGACTGAACTGGAAACAAAGCAATAAGCTCCTCATTAACATAATTCTAGTAAAGAAACACAAAGTTAGTTTTCTTTCCCTGAAGTTATACAAGTAAGAGGAAATACAACTTGCAAGAAGATCACTAGCTCCACAAATACTGTGTGAAATTTTAGGCAACAAAATGAGGATCTTATTTTCTGGTGAATACAAGTTAGTAAGTATATAAGTTGTATGCAAGGAATAATTTTCAGGAGACAAGTGTTAATATCTATTGAAAATACTTAATAATCCTAAACATCTGTCTGTGTAGGTCCCCTCAGAATGTAGTGCTTTTTAATAAGGTAAAGTGATGACTTCATAAAATAATAATTTCTTTTCACAAATATCATAAATACTTAAAATATTTTATGAAACATAAAATGATATCAAAAAATCCCTACTGAAATTTATTGTAAATTAATGACTTAAAATTGTGGTATGTGAAAAATTTTGAAAATATAACTAAGCAGTTTAATAATATTTTGTAGATGTCTAGAAGCCAAAATTGTGCCACAGTACTAAAATGATTTGGCAAAAATGTTCACTAAGATACAGTGAAGTTTTAATTTGTTTTTCCAATATAGCTGCAAAATTCAGGTAGCCATTTGCCCATTCTTTTTAAGCATTTTGCATTTATTTAAATGGCATAAATTCTCATTTTCCCAATTATGAAGCAACGCTAAAACACTTCATTCATTAGCAAATGTTAACATTAGCATATATTAATATTTCTAGTTATGCATATTTGTAACATCATCTGGTGTTCCGGAGAGATTTTTTAAAGACTAGAAACATACAAATTATAATATGAAGGCCAAATCTAGTTGTCCTTGCTTACTTTAAATAAGTTCATACTATTATTTGAGCATTGACTGTCTCTGGAAGATTTTCTCATCCATAGTTGAAGAGTTATTAGAGTATACAGTCCAAAAGGTCCTAAAAGTCATATATTCTAGCCTGGTATAGAAACAGTTTTCTGACCTTTGGTTGTTTCAATAATCAACATTTTAAATAAATCATCGTACCTAAGATTTCACGAGTTACTAATTGGAAAACATACACAAAAGCAAATTTTAAATAAATTTCATTTCATCATGGGGTAATCAAAGATTGCTTAACCAAAGAGAACATTTTGCAGCACTTTCATAATATTAACAAACTGTTGTCTTAGGTACAATAAGGAGTAGATTTATTGAAAGTGACTTGTGGAGTCAATATCTGAAATGAAACAGTTAGTTTCATCTTGCCCAATTTTTACATTACTCTTCATTTTCCCCAAAAACTACATAGCCGAAACACTTTTAGTGAGGCACTTGCTTGTAAAATGATCAGTTGTGTCTGTCACTAGGAAGAAATGCATTTTCTGGCTTTATTACAGCCATCTGCATCCTTCATTTTCTTTCAATTCAGTCACTGGAGCCCTAATGATCACAGCCATTTCAAGACACACCATCAATTACAGCCAGGAGCTCATTCAGAAATGAAGGATGAGTTGCATTCTGTGTTACTTAGAGGTCAGTGATCATTCCCCAACCTCTTCCCAGTAAAAAAATAGTATAGTAACTTCCACAAGCGCCTTTCATTTTTCTCAAATCTGCTTCCTTCTGACTTTTTGTAGACCCTGGTTATAATAACTTCATGTGTTTGAAAGTGGCAGCTCTAAAAGAAGTCTGACCTAACAATTTTCCTGTGTCTACCATGATAAATTCAATCATATATAACCTGACTTTGGCAACAAATGCTCAAAATTAGATATTGTTAGTGAAATTTTTTATTAAAAGAGAATGAGAAAACAAGAAACAAAAAACAATAAAAAATAATACAAGTTTTGAAACAATATGACAGGAAATTAACAATAGTTGTTTTGTTGCATATTGTTATCTTCAAAGTAGTTGTTAGGATTACCAGATATAGAGATGCAAACAACTGATCAAATAATTCAGCATTAACTGTTCCTTTCCATAAACCAATAGATATTAGGAGTAGACAGTGTTTTCAAATTCTTTTTAAAAAACACAGTACAATTTATATTCAAATGAGTCTAAAGTTTATATGGACAAACTATTACTACATAAATATTTCAGAAATATCCAGTGTGTATATTATACATTTCTTTAAAAATTAACACAATGTTCAAAATATATTTTATATATATTTCTATGCTTTCTGTAAGTACATTTCATAATTAGTAATAAAATTCAATAATCATTGTTCTGAAAATTTCCACATGACGAATGTATCTTCACAAAGAACTGCACAACATATCCATTGCAACTTCACACATAATTACTATAAATTGGAAGTAACCTAAATGGCTTTCAATGGGCAAGAAGATAAATTATGATATTGTTTTGGTTTGTGTCTGTATGTCTCCCTAAATCCTCATGCAGTCATGGGCCTGCCTTCTAGATTTTTGATTGATCCATAGTCCAATGTTGGAATTATGGGTATGAGTGATATACCTGGGATGGATAGTTAGCATACAATGTAAGGGAGGAAAAGAGGATGCTTGCCACTGCTCCTCTCTTTTGCTCTTGTTGCTTTTGCTATTTTCCACCACAATGAACTGTAGCCCTTTGCCATGTGCCACACTGTCTTGGAGCCAGCCAAATATGGACTGAACCTTCCAAAAGCTGTAACCTAATAAACCTTTCCTTCCTTAATTTTGGCTGTCAGGTATTTTGTCTCAGCAACAAGAGAAAAATAACTAAAATAATGTCCATACATGGGAACATTATTCACAATTTTTAAAAATTAGCTAGTAAGGCACGAATAGGCATAATTTTTTTTTTACCTTTAATGAGTGAAATAGCAATGTTTGCCACACAATAAATATTTCCGTGTGAGCTTCTAGAAAAAGAAAAACTAAGGAAATCTTGGGAAATAAAATTCAGTAGTTACTGAAGGATTAAGGAGAGAGAAAGGTACATCAACTAGAAGGAAGTTTTAGGGTAGTGAAATTAGTGTGATGTATTCATGAATACATGAGACATTTCACTATAAAACTCATAGAATTCTACAGCATAAAAATTAAAATAGTAAGTTCAAGCTACAGCAATACCACTTAACAAGTTAGAGAGTCCCAAGGTGGAATTAAAATATGGCAAAATATAAATGTATAGTAAACAAATGAAATTACTAAAGAGGTTGAAGACAAAGTGCACTGATATACATAATTTCAAACATTAGTAGAACGTATAAAAACAAGGAAAAAGAAACAGAATTAAAAGCACTACAATCCAGTTGATAAGGCTGTTTCCTTCATGGATAAAGAGAAATGATATCTACCTTAGATCAATAGATATAAAAGGTGGTAAATAATGGAACCCAGGCTTCTCAACTTTGGAACAAAGTTTACAGAGCGGTGACGAGAAGATGCTAAAATAATATATGTGGTCCTCAATTAGGTGCACACATCCTTGTGAACACAACTGAACTTAATGTAGAGATTAACGATTATATAAAGAAATATTAATGGATTTGAATAAATGCATATGTTAATATATGCATACATTATATGTTGCATATTTATTCTAGTTTGTTAACTTTGAAGAGCTTTGAAATTATGACAGCTAAGTAAATTAAAGTGAATAAGGAAAAGAAAAACAAGATGCACAGTAAACTAACTTATCCCAGATAACAGATATATTTAAATAGGTATTACAAAATGGTATAAATGAAGTTAGAGTCAGCATGGTAAACACTTTGTATTACTCTCCTGGCTTGCACAATTTCTAAGGAGAAATTCACTGCAGTATTGATTCGTGATATTATATAAGTAAGGTTTTCTTTCTCTGGCATTTTTCAACATTATATCCTTATCTTTGCTCTTCTGCTGTCCTCATATTTTGATATTTATTCTTTACAGTGTTCTCTGATTTTCTTGCATCTGCAGTTTGGTTCTATTAATTTTGGAAAATTCTAAGCTATTACCCCTTCAAATACATAGTAGTGCACATATTACAACCTGTATAATTATTTCACAATTGTTGAATATTCAATTAAACAATCGAATATTCAATTGTTGAATATTCACAATTTAATATTCACAATTGTCGAATATTCTATTCCAGTTTTAACTTTTTTTTCTATTTGCCCTTAAGTTAGCTTCCTGCATTAGCCTTCTTTAGTAAAAACTTTTCTCTTAAACTGTGCACAAGTCACTAGTATTCCTTGGCCATTTTCAGGGCACTGGCATGCCCATTAAGGAATTCTGCGTTCCTACCGCAGTATGTTTTCATTTCCAGTAGGTACTCTGACATTGTTCTTAGAATTTCCAAAGGCTGTAGTTTGGCTGTGTTTCCCAAAGTCATGTGTTGGAGCCTTGACCCCCAGTGAGCCGGGAATGAGGGTGGACCTAAGGATGGCGGACTGGCTCCCCAGGGCGGCATGCTTGTGAACGCCCTGATACTATGCTGTGGGCGTTGGCTCACTGATGGGAGTAGCTGTAAAAGTGCATCTGTCCCTCCTACTGTTTTCTGCATGTGCTTGTAGGTTCACGTTCCCCACGTGAGGACGCAAGATGGAGATCATCACCGGACTTCGCAGGGGTGATGCCTTTGTACTTCCCATCTTCCTCAACTTCCGGAGGTGTGAGTAGAACTACTTTTCTTCATAAGTTACCCAATCTGTGACATTCAGTTATAACAAAAGGCAAGGAGCTAAGACAATGCTTCTTGCTTATATTACCTGCCTGTTACTCCATGTTGTTCTCTTTTATCTTTGGCACGTGTGGCAAATTAATTAAAATTAGTGAAAGCAAATTTCTGGTTATTTAATTTCCAAATCACTTCAAATTTGAGTATGGGTCTTAACATTTGCTATGGCTCTTTAGACTGTGGTATTAGTGTGAGAGTGTGTACGCACGAGTGTGTTTGTGTTGTCCTTTCTTGTGATTTCTTTTCTGTTGTTGAAATCAGGACGTGTTGTATGGGAAGAAAGAACAGAGGTAAAGATGCCTTTAGTGTGGTGCACTGCTTTCTTTGGCCAGGAGTTAATTTATATTAACTATTTGTGATAGGTACAGATATCAGTATTAAAGGTTTCCAGAAGTGCCCTCATTTTGTCTCACTTTTCTCGCAGAGTTTCCTTCTTAATTCCTTTTTAAATAGCTTTGAAATTGTGCAGTTTTAATCTCCTGTAGTGACATTAAAGATGTAATATGTGGGTTTGTGGAAAGTGGTCTTTATTCCTGTTATGCTTCAGTCTTTCAATGAATCTGCACCGTCACTGGTAATTCTTGGTATGTATTGGTAGCTAGCATTTTATTATAGCTGTAGTTTCTCCTTAGTTGAAACAAGTATAGGGGCAGATGGACTCATATTGTGGCTCCCCACATGGATGGCTACAGTGGCTAGGAATTTATTTTGCTTAAGAAAAATCCATTTGGCCTCTAGTAAAAAATAATTCCCTTAACTTCAGGCTAATTTAAGGATTAGAGAAACGTGGCAGATGATACTTTTCTCTGATTTTGAATGTGGAAACCTGGCACAACACAAAAAAAGATGTGGAGATTTCTTAAATAACAGAGTCTCCTGAAAAAAATTTTGCTAGGATTGGGGATTGAACTCAGAGGCTTCACACTGTGCTAGCTGGACCCACATCTCTCTTTTAGTATTTAATGTATTACTGAGACAGTTTCCTCAGTTAAACTGTCCAGAATGGTCTCTTGTTCAACCTCTCAGAGTGCTGGGATTAGAGATGTGCACCTCCCTGCCCAGCTCTTTCTGTAACTTTTACTCTTACTGTGTTTTTACTAAAGTCATGGCAATCCTCATCTGGCTTTTGTTCTGAGAAACTGTGGACCTTTTACCTGTCAATCTATGTTTCCAGTTGTGAACGTAGTAGCTTCACCTTGACCAAATTCTCTGGTTGATTTGTGGAAAGTTGTTGAGTTCCAGGTTGCTCTGTGTTTCTTTTCCTTCTGATGACTTTCAAGCCTCTTACATCCCAGCTGCTAAATCTATTTTAGTGAATCTTGAACAAATTTACAAAGTACAGACAGATATAAGTATTGTTAATTGTATCAAAATAAAACACAAATGGAATTTAAATATGTGTATATTATGTATGTGTATCTATACATGTATATATATGCTAATGTAAGGGAGAAATCAAGTCCACAGAGCTACCCATTACTGTATATTGAGATTATATTGAAAAACTATGCACAAATTAACACCAAAATTTTAACAGAATTCATTACTTGTTAGGGAAGTAATGTTATGATATGTTATTAGATTTTAACTTTCTTATTTTTATACTAGCCCTAGATTACCTGAAGAAAACTACAGTATTCAAACATATAGAAGACTTATTCAAAATTAAATGAATGTTGTTTTATTTGCGTTTCTCGAATGACTACAGATGTAGAACATTTTCTCATGTATTTATTTGCCATTTATATTTGTTTATCTGAGAAGTGTATATTCATCTCAGATGCCCATTTCTGGATTGGGTCTTTGAATTCGGAGAAGTTCATGTTTTTTAATTCTTTGTGTGTTCTAGATAGAAGACCTTTGTCTGAGGGAAAGTGAGATAGGAATTTTTTTCCCAGTTTGTGGGTTTTCTTTTTGCTCTACTGGTGATTTCTTTAGATGTGTAAAAACGTTTCAGTAAGATGACGTCCCAGTTACTGATTCTTTGAAGTGTTTCCCTTGCAGTTTCATTTTTGCTCATGAACTCTCTGCTATGTCTTCAAGATTTTTACCTACCTTCTCTTCCAATAGGTTTAGTGCTTCTGTATTAATATTGAGAACTGTGATCCATTTTGACTTGAGTTTGGTGCATGGTGATAGACTTGGGTATATTTTCAGTCTTTGGCAAGAGGCAAGTCAATTTTTCCAGCACCATTTATTAAAGAGGTTGTCTTTCTTCCAGTGAGCTTCTTGGGCTCCTTTGTCAAAGATTAGGTGGCTGAGTGTGTCTGTGGTTGTAGCTGTGTCTTCCACTCTGTTCCACTGATGCTCACGTCTGTTATTTTAGCCAGTACCAGGTTGATTGATTTTTTTTACAGTAGTTTTGTAGTATAATTTCAGGTCAGAGTTTGTGATTCCACCTGACTTATCTTTGTTGCCCAGAATTGCTTTTACTATTCTGGGTCTCTTCTGGTTCCAGATGAATTTAAGGAATATTTTCTCTAGATTTGTGAGGTACACTAATGGTAGTTTAATGGGAATTGCATTGAATCTGTACAACAATTTTGGTAGTATGGCCATTTTCACAGTGTTGGTTCTTCCTAACCCAGAGCAGGGAATGTTTTTCCATTTATTGAAATCCTGTTTGATCTCTTTTTTTTCAGAGTACTGTAGTTTTTGTTGAATAGATATTTTACTTCTTTTGTTAGATTGATTCCTAAAAATTTCAATTTCTTAGATGCTATTATAAAAGGTATAGTTTCTTTTGTTTCTCTCTCAGTCTGTTGTTTTTGTATAGGAATGCTATTGATTTTTGGGTGTTTACTTTGTATCCAGCTACTCTGCTGAATCTGTCAATTAACTGAAAGAGTCTTTCTTGTGGAGTTTTTGGGGTCTTCCACGTAAAGTATCATGTCATCTGCAAATAGTGATAGTTTTACTCCCCCTTTCCTACCCTTATTCCTTTTATTTCTCTCTTTTGTCTAATTGTTCTGGCTAATGCTTCCAGAATTATGTTGAATAGTAGTGGTGACAGTGGACATCTTGGTATTGCCCCTGCCTTTAAACTGAAATCTTTCAGTTTTTGTCCTTTTGTTATGATGTTGGTTGTTGGTTTGTCATAAATGGCTTTGATGCGATTGAGGTAAAGGCCATCTATTCCTATTTTTTCTAGGGTTTTTAACATGAATGCATGTTGGACTTTATTGAAAGCTTTTTCCACATCTATTGAGATGTTCATGTGGTTTTTCTCTTTAGCTCTATTGATATGGTATATTACATTAATTAATTTGTGAATATTGAACCATCCCTATACTTCTTAAATAAATCCAACCTGGTCATTGTGTATAATTTTTCTTATGATTCACTGCATTCTATTTGCTAGTACTTTATTGAGTATCTTTGCATCTATGTTCACTAGTGAGATTGGCCTATAGTTCTCTTTATTGGTTGGGTCTTTCTCAGGTTTTGGTATCAATATAACACTTGCCTCCAGTAATGAGTTAGGGGGAATTGCTTTCTTTTCCATTTCATTGAAGAGTTTGAGGAGTGTTGGTATTAAAACTTTGGTGAATGTTTTATCGAATTCTATTGTGAATCCATCACGGCCCGGGCTTTTCTTTGTCAGTAAGTTTTTAATGAGATTTTCAGCCTCATTAATTGGTATTGGGTTGTTCAGGATTTTTATATCTTCCTGATTCAACTTTGGTAATTTTTGCATTTCTAGGAATCTGTCCATTTCTTCTGAGTTTTCCTTCCTACAGGAGTAAAGATTTTCAAATATGTACTAATGATCTTTTAAATTTCTGTAGGATCTGAAGTGATTTCATCCTTTTCATTTCTTATTGCATGAATATGAGTTCTTTCTTTTTTCGATAAGGTTGGCTAGGGATTTATCCATTTTATTTATTCTTTCGAAGAACAAACTCTTTGATTCACTTATTTTTTGTAATGTTTTCTTCATCTCAACTGCATTAATTTCTGCCCTGAGCATTCTAATCTCCTCCCTTCTTTGGGCTTTGGACTTGACTTGTTCTTCTTTCTCTAAAATATTAGGTAAAACCTTAGGCTATTTACTTGCTCTCTTTCTGTTTTCTTTGTGTGTGAGTTCATCGCTATAAACTTCCCTCTAAGGACTGCTTTCACTGCATCCCACAGATTCCTGTTAAAGTACATATGCATATGCCCATATAGTCACTCTGTTGGTTGTTATCCTTCATTTGCTTACTATTTATTTTATTTTCACATGTAAAGCAAAACCTTCAGACATGTTGTACTATCCAATCACAGAGCCCCAGCTATAATCTGATGTCTGATAGATCAGTTCAGTTACTGACTGATATTTAAAATTCCTAACATATTTAGAAAAGTAAGGAAAGGAAACCACAGCTGAATACATGTTTATTTTCATTTTAATTGAGTAAAATTTATAAATGGAAGAATTACTTTATTCTTTTATTTTCATTTTGTTTGTTTTCTTTTAACTTATTTTCTTCCTTCTTTGCTGCTCTCTTCTTTATTTTAGCCTTAAATAAGTAATTTACAACCTGTAGTTTAAATAAAATTACCTGATTTACACTACAGATTTTACATACATTTGCCTAGATTCTCACTGATAAATCAAAATAATCCTTCTAGAAATGTAATAATCATATGCTAACAATAAAAGAGAAGATCATTATTTGAATCCAACCCCCAAATTTATAGAAGCTACTTAACATGAACTAAAGAAGCCTATTCACATTGTGAACACACTAACCACAAATGTCATCCATTTTAAGGGTAAGCTACAGATACCTTAAAAATGTTTTATATTTTATAAGAAGAAAAGAAATAACCATTTAACTATGTCAGTTTGCCGCTCCATGGATTTTTCCACTATTTAGCACTGTATATAATTATTCACAATCATTTGATTAATAATTTACTTGGTATTAGTAAGTAGTTTATTGCAAAATTTTCTGTGCTATAGACATACATAAGGAAGATAAGAGCTATGAAATTATTGACTGTGTTTCCAGGTTGAGCTTTAAAATAAAACAACACAGTTTATTTTTGGTTCACACAATGAGTCCCCAGATACTGTGCTACTTCCAGAGTGATTACTGGTAAGGAAATAAATTGGGTTAGAGCTCCAGCTGACTAAGTACTATATTCAGCACTTTCAAACTATGGACCACATACATAATAAATGACTTTAATTTAAATATGTTTTCTAACAAAAATAATTTTACTGTTCTGACCTTACTTATGGGAATTTTGTAGGGTAAAAATTATTTCTAATAATTTAAAACTTTAACCTGCTGGCATGAATTCTATCTCCAGAACAACAAAACGTGAGACATTTAAATTGAACAAAGTGAGAGATATAGTTTCTCTCTCTGTCTCTCTCTCTGTCTCTCATCTCTCTGTCTCTCTCTGTCTCCCTTCCTCTCTGTCACTCTGTGGGGCAATTAGATTGACTGTTTAGAAACCAAGTTAAACATAGCTCATAAATATATATACCCATTAACTCTTTCAAAAGTGATAACTGTCAATCAATCCTTATAAATATAAAAAAAGGTGATCAATGTATACCTCCTCCAGGGAGTATTACACTTTAGAACTAAAATGGCCCCCAAAAGTTTAATATGTTCATAAGGGGGAGCTTTTCAAATTGATTAGATCATAGGAGCACTTTATTCAATATGGATAAAACCTTAGCTAAATGTGCCACTGGGAGAATGGGTTTGGCTGAGGCAGGTAGTTTACTGGAGGCAAACTTTGTGTGGGGTTAGCTCTCTCTCTGGCTTTTTCTCCCTTTGCTTCTGGGGTGCAATGTGTTGAGCAGTTTTTCTATGCCTTGCCCTTCTGCCTTTGAGCCAGTCAAGGATTGACTGAGCCCTCTGAATCTGTGAATCAAAATTGTCTCTTCTTTATGTTTTGCATGTCAGGGAAGCTGACTTCTGCAGTGAGATTGAGGTCCAAACTAGAAAATAACTTTCCAGATAAACAAGCCTTATATAGACAATTATCCAAGTGGATATGCATTTTAAAGAATACATTAAGAAGAATAAGAAAATTCATACAGCTAATAAAATTGCAGAAAGCCATTTTGAGTATATTGTGTTTAAATTAATTTTCCAAACTTAGGCAGGATTTAAATGAATACGGAAGAAGGATTTTCTTGACAATTACTTCAGCCTAAGCATGAAAACATGCTGTGATTCTCAGGCCACATTCAGGAAATGACAATTCCTTTAGGTGTAAGTACACACAGAGCAATAAGTAAATAAAATTAGAAAAATAGCTGTTATTCTTACTCACAAGTTGCGTTTTACTGGAAAGATGAATAACTCTTCCTAATTTCTTCTTTTTGATGTTGCTGTATCCTACCTTTCTCAATGTTTCCGTAAACACCTGCAATTCTTGATTACACAAGATCATGATAGAGACTAAATTGTACACAATTTTATTTATTTTATTTTATTTTATTTTATTTCATTTTTTTATTTTAAAGACAAAAGAATAGAGACACATGAAACAGAATAAGCCATAAATAATAACAAAAATACAAAATTACACAGAACATAGTAGGGAATTAGCACTGGATGTTGTATTACATAGTTATCTTCACATTAGTTAACACAAAACCTTAAAGGAAATACCAAATTATAGAGAAGATAGTAGGGAATCAGCACTGGATGCTCCATAATATAAAGTTATCTTCACTTCTGTTAATACAAAAACGATTAAGGAAATACAAATTATAGAGAACATAGAAGGGAGTTAGCTCTGGATGCTGTCCTACATAATGTTACCTTCACATGTTACTCAGTTACACAGATGATGGCCCATTTGATCATTCAATTTTCTCCTCCCTCATCTCCGTTGCCCTACCACTCAATCAGTCATCTTCCCTGTGATAATAACTATACTCCTGGGTTTATCCATACCCCTGGACTCTCGCCTTGGGAAGAGATACAGCTGCCTCAGACTATACTATAACATACATGGGTGTATACAAACTGCCATGGTTGGAGGTGGGAAAGCACCTATGCTCACAGCAGACCGCCCAGCTCTACCACATCGCTGTGCTATGGGTGGGGCTGGGTCTAGTCCATGGGGCGCCCTCAGCAGGGCCCACAGTGGAGCAGCTGCGGGACCCTCATCAGAGCAGCCATGGGGCCCACAGTGGAGCAGCTGTGGGGCCCTCATCAGAGCAGCTGAAGGGCCCACAGCAGAGCAGCCGCAGCGCCCACAGTGGAGCAGCCGTGGGGCATGAGCCCCTGTTGGGGTGCCCATGGTGACCCGTTCGGCTCTCTCCCGTTGCCTCGATGCCAGAGGCCCTTTCTTCTCCTCCTCCCTCCTCCTGATCTCCAGTATTACCTTTCCCCACCCCTTGAAGCTGTAGGCATTGGACAAACTTACAATTCTTGGTATAAGGGCTTGAAGTCTCCCCTGCCCATTCTCACTGTGTTAGTTCAGGGTATGAACTGATTTTAAAGATTAGTTCTAGAATAGAGTTGGAGGATTTTCTTGGGTCTGCTGTAGAGAGTGTGTTATTGATTTTTAGACTCCCTGTCTGTTGTCCCTTGTATAATTTGTTGCTATGGGTTCATGCAAGGTTCATATGTGTAAGCTGTAAGGAGACCCTCTTGGTGCTCACATTAATAGTTTGGGGTGAGTCCTGGAGACTGTGGATTCGTCCCATTGTTGCCAGGACCAAGCAGTGCTTGCTCAAGCCGCGGAGACTCAAGGTGCTCCCAGAGAGAGTTCAGGGTAGGAGCTGAGTTCCGGCAACCCAGCTCCTGCTTCCTGCCTGATGTTGGAGTGAGAAGGGTGTGGAGCCACATGATCCACCTCCATCTGCATCTCCCTCCTGCTGCAGTGTTAGAGCCTCTGTGCATTCCTCGGCCGGAACCCTGGGAGCCGCTGCAGCTCGCCGCCGAGGTCCCTGCTGCTCTCCGCCAGTAGCGGCTCACCCAGCGGAGAGGCAGGGGATCCCCGCCTCGAGGCAGGTGCAGAGCCGGCCGTGGTGGGCTGTGTACTAGTTGCATTGATTCTCTCCAGGCGCTGATTAGGAAGGTTGCTGCGGGGTGGGGACTCTGCCCCAGTGGCTGTCAAGTAACTTATCCTCACACTGGGTTCGACAACTGCTCCCGACCGCCACTGCCTCTTTTCCTGGCTGCAGCCTCCTCTCTCCAGCCCTGGACCAGCTCTCGGAACTCCGCTCTCCCCTGGCTGAGTCGGGAGGCTTCCGTGAGCGTGGGCCTCCGAAGCTGAAGCTCTTTCCTTTCTGTCCTTCACTTGTTGCTATATTCCTATATTCCTTTGTCTGAGCGGCATTCCTCCGGGAGGTTCTCTCTCCTCTGTCTACCCGGTCACCATCTTGAAGTCCTCTCGTAAAATTTATTTAGTTATTTGTTACTTTCAAATGAATTGACCACTGCATTTCTGAAGTTCTGAAATGGCCAACAGACCATAGAAAGATACCACTTTAGGCTCCTGCTTGAAACCAACAGCTTCAGAAAACTGCTGGCCTTGATTCAGGGCTACGCAGTTTTGTTACAGTCCACTGCACAGAGTGGTAAAAGTTTGGAAAAACATGAACGTCAGTGCTCAGGCTACAGAAATCTTTGCAGCTGTGTTAAAGAAAGATGGGGCATCTCAATGTAGTGAAAAAATCAATCTATCAGGTGTGTTGCTTAGTAAAACAAAGCAAAAGTACAGAACGTTTTCATTAGATTGAACCATTTATGTAAAAGAGGTGAAATAATAATATGTATATTTTCTGGGAGAAAATTAAACACACAGCAATAGCAGCTGTGATTGAACATGAACGCAGAGAAAGTAAGTGGCTGAGCAGATGAACATAAAAAGAGAGACAGAGACAGATGGAGAGAAAGAGACAGGTGGATTTATATAAAGAATATCCCTCATATTAAATACCTATCAATGTATAATAAATGGTATCTTTAAAAGAGAATAATAAATACAAACAACTACCTATATTTATACTTTCTTAGAAGCATTTTTTGTAGAGAACCTAAAAGTATAAAATTGCTATCAGTCACCTCAGAAAATGCAAGCGCTAGCATAAATATTAAATAATCTGATTAAAAAATATTCTCTATATTAATTTCTTTTTTTATTTTAAAAGTATAATAAAAAAACAAAAAGATATTAACAAACAGACACAAAGTAGCATAACAGTAGTACATTCGAATCTGAGTTACAGATAGGGTGACAGGGAATCATCAATGGTTGTTGCATTACATATTGATAATTTCTAATTGTATATTCAGGAAAATAGGTATAGACATGCAAAATTGATCAGACAATTAATCATCAACTATTCCTTACAATAAAGTGACCTAAGTCAGTAGTACAACTTCTTTTTATAGTGTGAAAGCAAAAAGAACTACATCAACTACAACAGAAAAAAAAAAAAAAAAAAAAAAAA
>PVLD010020489.1:0-33791 GCA_004027595.1 Dinomys branickii | reverse complement strand
CTCTGTTTTCCCATTTTTGGGTATCAGATTCAAGATGTGGAGCTATAAATTCCAAAGGCAGTTCAGCAGGTGAAGGTCAGCTGCAAAGGCTGCTCGAATGATTCCTTCTCTTTGGGAGAATGTCCCTTAAGCTTTCTGCTGAGAGTTCCGCTTAAAAGGCTGTACAGATATTGGTTAGATACTCCCTACCTAGTGACCTTGGTGAGGTGTGTAAGACTGCTCCCCCACCCTCCCAGGGTTCCCTGCAAGTATCCGGATGGATCTTCTCCCCCACTCGGTGATCTGGTCGTGAGCGCCGATATGTCACCAGTTATTGGAGTCCCTGCAGGCATGAAGGTTCCAAGGTGCCAGTCTATCCTTTGGGGCTTTCTGCGCGGCCCGCCCGATGCGCACGAAACGTGAGACCGCTGGGCGTTGCTGCCGCCAGAGAGCCGATCTCCGTCGGGAGTCGCCGGAGAGCTGTGCCGGGTCGGGGGGCGGGAGGGATCGAGCCGTCTGTACTCTCGGGGTGCTAGGACCCAGCAAATCCCTTCCTCCGCTTCCGGCGGCGTCTGGGGCCCTCCGCGCGGCTCGCCCGACACGCGCGAAACTTGGGACTGCCGGGCGTCTCCGCCGCCAACAAGCCGATCTCCGTCAGGAGTCGCCGGGGGGCTGCGCCGGCTCGGGAGGCGGGAGGGATCGAGCCGTCCGTGCTCTCAGGGCGCTAGGACCCAGTAAATCTTTCTCTCCGCTCCCGGCGCTTGGGGCTCTCCGCGCGGCCCGCCCGACACGCACGGAACGTGGGATTGCCGGGCGTCTCCGCTGCTAGCAAGCCGATCTCTGTCGGGAGTCGCCGGGGGGCCGCACCGGCTCGGCAGGCGGGAGGGACCGAGGCGGCCGTGCTCCCACTGCACTTGGACCGAGCCAAGCTTCTTCCCCGCGGGAATCGTCCCTGGCTCCCAGCGTCTGGGGCTTTCCCACGTCTCGCCCCGGCAGCCTGGTCTGCCCTACCACATCTCCCCCGGCATCCCAGAGAAATACGCCCAGTCTAAACTTCCCAGCCGAGGTCCCGGCATTCACGCTCGCCAAGTCTGTCTTGAGGTGGCGGCGCCCATCAAGGAGGTTCGCTCCCTTGCTGCTCACCTGGTCGCCATCTTCCCCGGATCTCCCTGGTTAAGATTCTTAGTTTAATAACACCTTCAAAGTCCTTTCTACCATGTAAGGAAACCATCCACAGGTTTTTGGCATTAGGACATGAATATTTTTGGAAGGAGCATTTTGCAGCCTTCCACATGCCCCTGTCCAGCGAGGATTATGGAATTGCCTAGGAGCCTCTGTCCAGAGGAGGGTGTAGTCCAGTGAATAAAAATCTCTGCTTGGATCTTGTGAGGGACAGCAGAACTGGAAGCCAAGACCCAAAGAACAGCTGTAGGTCTGAACGACCCCAGTGGCAATACCCCAGCAAGAAGCTGGACAGGGCATACAGAGAAAAAGCAGAGAAAAGCCCCTCCCTCCCCAAAGCTGTCCATGGCCTAAAGCTGAAACCTGTGAACGCACTATGTTACATGGCCAAATGGACTTTGCAGATGTGATTAAGTTAAGAATCTCAATCTGGAGAGATTTTACTGGGTTCTCCAGCTGTGCCCAAGGTAATCCCAAGGGCCTTGTGGGGTGGGGGTAGGGAATAAGTAGGACAATGTGACGGTGGAAGCAGAAGTGGGAGGGAGGAAGAGAGGGGGTGGGGAAGAACAGAAAGGAGGGGGACAGAGGAGGGGAGGGGACAGACCTGAAGACGCTACCGTGATGGCTTTAAAGCTGGAGAAGGGATCAGGAGCCACGGAATGACGATGGGTCCTAGATGCTGGAAGAGGCAAGAAAACAGTCTTCCTCGGAGAGTTCAGAAGGCCCACAGCCCTGATGACACCTTGATGTTAAAAATTTCAACCTTCAGATTGTGAGAATATATCGTATTATTTTAAGGCTGTAGCTATTAGTTTCTAGGAGACCTTTGTTTCATGTGGCAAAATAGCTAACTAAATTGTCCTATGGGCGTGGTGGGTACTGACTCCTGTAATGCATAGTCCTTGGGGTTAGTGTGGCTTTAGGTGCAACTGCATTCGGCGCTCAATTCCTTCCAGCTCCCAGCTTTCCTTTTTCCTTGGCTACTTACAGCCTTAGGTTTTATTGGTACCTAGATCAAGGAAGAAGTATCAGACTTCACTTCTTGTCTCCCCGAAATCTTTAGGCAAAAGGACATTTTTCTCCCAGTCAAAGCATTGGTTAAATCTTCATTGAATCTTACGAGCTGCAATCGGTCGTCCTCCGATTTTGTATCCCTTTGGGAGCTCAGATAAACA
Source organism: Dinomys branickii (assembly GCA_004027595.1). Taxonomy (NCBI): domain Eukaryota; kingdom Metazoa; phylum Chordata; class Mammalia; order Rodentia; family Dinomyidae; genus Dinomys; species Dinomys branickii. The sequence goes on along the minus strand of PVLD010020489.1, from coordinate 31,455 downwards.
CGGGGACTAGACCTAGAGATCGGTGGGTCGTCCGATGCAAAGGAAAGGCTGTGATCACAAGAATGAGGAGGTAGGGTGGGGAGGAGAGGACTGATAGCACTTCCCACACAAGCATGTCCCCTGGAAAGCAGGCTGGCATGGTCTTCCATGCATGTCATATGGAAAGGCAATGGTTCAAATCCAGCTTACCACTTGTAAACTGTGCAATCTGCACCAGGTCAGTTCCTTTCTGAAGCATGAGTGCTCGTCTATAAAACGGAGATGCTAACCCCTCCCAGTAGGGATGCTGTGAGGATGAAAGATTTATGTGTTCATAAAGCACCTCACACAGCGTTTGGCTAGATTCTGACACCAGCGATAGTCACAGTATGATGGTGATTATGATGGTGATGGTTATGGGTCCGCAAGTGCACACAGGAGCTTTCTTGGTACCTGAAGGAGCGGCTCATATACTTTTTTGATATTGAAACCAATTGGTAAGGTAAAGAAAAAAATAACTGAGGAAAATAATCAAGCATATCTTTTGGCATGAAATGGAATGGTAAAGCTTCCAAGGGAAAGTTTTCACTCAAATGCCACTGTTCAATCCGAATATTTAAAAATGTCTTCCTACTGAGCGTGGCCAGTTTCTGTTTCTTGGAATGAAAAGTAGATAACAAAATTCAACGAACAACCGCGTTTAACAGCTGTGACTGACTTGGAGCTCTAGAAATTTGCTGCAGTTCTTTTCTTCTGAGACGGAAGACTTCCGTGCTCATTCTATGCTCAAAAGTTCTCGGGGCCCAGTCAATCCTGGAGGCAATGAGAGGTTTTCCGCTTGGCATTTTCCAGGGCCGCTTTCCAAAGGCATGTCCTATGGCTCAGGCTCCTGCTGCAGTCATGGGTCATGGTGCTCATGGGGGGAGAACTTCCTACCAAGCCTGACCTCGGCTTTCATGCAGCCGGTGGGAAGCGGGGGAGGGCTGTCAGCCCACCCGAACTTCTCATTTGTGGAGTGTTCTTACCTTTATCCCTCTATTTTGGTTTTCACGGTTGCTCTATGACTTAGGGTTTTACAGGTGAGTGGGTTGAGGTTCAGGGAGGAAATCTGAATTGTTCAAGGTTCTGCAGTAACTGTCTAGGCCCCTGTGTTTCTGGCAGTTGGTGTCACATAGATGAGCATTTGGAAAGCAGTTGACTATGATACTGAAGAGGTTTAGGAATTAAGAATACATATTTCACACATACTTCAGCGTGCTGGCAATGTGCTAGGTCCTCCAGAAGATGACAACGTTGTAGAGCTTACACCATTCCTTATCTATCCTTCTGTTAACAGAATCCTTAGCGGTCCAGGATGGAAGATCACATCTTTTTTTGTGACAGTGGGGATCAAAACCCAGGGCCTTCACACTGAACTACATTCATAGCCCATGTAATTTAATTTACTTAATTTCAGTTTTTAGATTTTGAGACAGGGTCTTACTAAGTGGCTAAGTTGCTGAGACTGAGTTCAGATGTGTGATCCTACTGCCTCAGCTTCCCAGAGTGCTGGGATTATAGGGGCTCTAGCCCGTGTATCTTCACATTCTCCGTGGCACCCAGCAGACGACAGGGGATGTAGCAGTACTCAGTGCAAAGGGTGCCCAGATGATCAGGTTGATTCAGTTCAAATGGATCTTACTGACAGTAGGGGACTTGTGCTGTCTGAGAAAGGCATGTCCTCCCCCAGGTAGCAGTACTGGTTGAGTCATAGGTGGTATCACCCATACCTTGGGGGCTTCAGTTCTCCCTCTCATCAAGGTACTTGAAGCAGCATCTCTCTGGGTACACTAATCCTCCTGTATCCATGACAGCTATGTTCCAAGACTTCCAGCGGATGCCTGAAACCACAGATTGTACCCAACTCTATGTAAATCAAGTTTTCCTATACATACACACCTATGATATTTAATTTATAAAATAGCAGAGTAAGAGATTAGAAATAATTGTGAATAACAAAATAGAGCAATTGTAACAACTATTGTAATAAAAGTTATTTAAAACTTATGAATTATATATTTTGGAAATTTCCACTTAGAAGTTTTGAATTCTAGTTGACTGCCAATAACTTAAATGTGAAATCATGGATCAAAGGGGTGGGGGCTACCGTGACACAGAAGATAATTTGGGGCTTCAGGCCCAGCCAGGGTGAGTAGATCGTGGCATCTGTTGCTTTTGCTACCGAGTGGCCCAACCCAGGGTTCAAACATATTATACTTTATCACAATTCTGTGTGCATTGTTAAGCACCTATTATGTGCCAGGCATGGGGTTTAAGGCAGTAGCAAGGAGTTTAGTTTCATCAAGGAATTCACTGTTGAATCAAAGAGGCCCATAAGCAAGACAGGCCATTGGAACAGGCTCAGAACAGCTCTGTGTGAGGGAGCACAGAGAAGGAGCAAGGTTTTTCTAATGAAAAGATTCTCCGGGAAAAGCTGAGGTTTCCTCCTGGGTAGAGAAGCACAGGGAGGAAACTGCACCCTGTGCTCATTCGCAGTGGTGCCTGGTAGTTGCTGGCAGGTCCTTCACCAGGTTCTTCTAAGAACCTTCCTTGATGCTGGGGCTTCGAGTTCTCTGAGGACCAAAATTCTGGTTTTTGCTTCTTTTATTCCCCAGTCCTTCTCCTAAGGAGAAGTCTTCTAGTAGTAGCTTGATCTTTGTCTCTGTCCTTAATTCCCCAAGACTGGTCCTGGGATTTCATTCCTTGGCTTCCTTTCTCCCAACAACTGGCCCTGACATGAACGCACGGGTGCTTCATCTTCATCGATATGAGATCTTGGGATGATGGTTGTGCAGGGGTGGTCTAAGCCGAGTCCTCATTCACTCAATGCGTCAAGGGAAGGAGGTTATCTTTGTCTGGAGCTGATGTTTAATGCTGGAAACTGGCAATGGAAGCTGGGGACTGGGAACTTGAGTAAGGTGATTGGGATAGATACTTACAGCAGTATTTATTTATTTATTGTCTTTTTGAGACAGGGTCTCCCTATGCAGTTCAGGCTGGCCTTGAGCTCACTTTACAGCCAAGGCTAACTTCAAATTCACAAAGATCCTCCTGCCTCAGCCTCCCGAGTGCTGGGGTTATAAGCGTGCACCACCACGCCCGGCTGCAGCAGCATTTAACTCATTCTCTTCATTTCCTTTTCTTCTTTGAGGCTACAGTCAAAAGCTAAGTCCATGATTGGGAGTCCCCAACACTCAGACAATCTATCTCTCAGGCCATTTGAGATGGAAACGTGTTAAATATGTTTCACAGACACTATTCTCTGGGCCATGCAGCTATCATTTCTCTAATTTCTAGTCTTCCATCCTTAAATCTAATAGGAATGTATTGAGCATTCTAAGCATGTTCTGTGGTCCAGGAAGTGTACATGTCCCTCGTGACTCCACATTCACTTTGACGAAATGGTAGATTAGAGTTGCAGAAATATGAATTATGCCGCAGCCGAGGGGACACTTCTGAGAAAATCACTGTCAAAAGGATAACTGTTCAAAGCCTCCAGTCTCCTTAGAACTTTAGTTTTTCTTTCTTTTTTTGCATAAGACAGCCTAGAGAAATTTAAAGCTGCACCTTACTGGAGTTCAGGGTCAAACCCTGAGACAACATCTTCATCCACCACAGAGCCTTCCTGGTCCTGGTGCTCTGTCCATTTTGCACACGAGGGCTAGGATAAATTCTAGATCCCTTACTCTATCATTTGGGATAGGAGCTTGTTCCCCATGTTTATCTGTAACCATTTCACCCTTTCCCTCCACCCTGCGAAGTTGTTCACCTTTGGTCACGCCTTCAAGATATGTATTTTAAAACTCTGAACTTCTGTACTTTTTGGAATCACCTCCTCCCTCTTATTTGAGGGAAAGCCTCCAGTTATTCTCCCAGACCTGACACAAATGTCCCTTTCCAAGTTCAGTCAGCCCCTGGTTCTCTAGCCAGAATCAATCCATCTTAACTCTATAGCCATCCCCACAGCACATTTCTAATCCTGAATCACACAACACTTGCACCGCGCCTTTCAGTAATTTGCCTTGCATTGTGTCTCTCTCACTGATCTGTAAGTTCTTTGAGGGCAAGAAACATATCACACATTATTCTTAGAGTCTCAGTTCTTGGCATAACACTGTTTCTGGCTCAGTGATGCTTGATTAGTCCTCGTGAAATGACTAATTGAACTAGTACTTGGCACTGATGGAGTTTTGGAGGGGAATTTTGGTAAGTGGTACGTCTCTCCTTCAGCTGAGTTCAGAAGTAAAACAGAAGTGACAGACAGCACAAGGAGCCACTAAATATTACTTAAAATGGCTGAGGAAAAGGGTCCATGATTAGTAGAGTCCAGGTGTTCTTGCTAATTCCATCCTCCAAGTTAGACCCTGGGACTACAAAACTGAGAGAAGAACCTCATATCTGCAGATAGAGTCACCATCTCTAGCTGGTCTGAGTGGAGCTGCAAGGATAAAAGAGAGTCAGATCCTTACAGTCCGTGAGGGAGAAGCAAGATCTTGTCAGAAGCTTAGCACATTTAGTGGGAACCAGAGACAGGAACATTTCTCCCCATAATTAGAAATACTTAGGATTTTAAAAAGTTTTTCTGTATTACTCATCTTCGATCTTATCTGTGAACCCATTCTTCATTATCAGACCAAACCTATTCAAATAAAATTTACTTCTCCTTTTTCTCTGAATATTTTATCTTCTTTGTGTTTTGATAGAGTTCCTTCATTGTTCTTTCTCTCTTTCCTACTTACAAACAATGTGCATCCTTGGCAGAAGGGCACAGAGAGGCCCGGTTCTTGCAATTCTGGGAGGGGAAATGTAGAACCATTCCACATGTTTCTCAAGTAGTGAAGCCCTTGCTATGCAGTGGTGCTGTGCTTGTACTGGAGACAGGGAGCTGTGTCAGTGGGGTCCAGGCCCTCAGAAGAATCAGACTCAACTGGAGAAGGCAGCTGGGAAAAAAGAAAATTACAATAGATAGTGGGAAACAATGGTAAAGAGAAGCGCAGGGCACTTGAGAGACATAGAGGTGGGCCAATGAATTTCACTTGAAATAGCACAGGGTAAGAATTTTAGATAAAAGAGAAGCAACTCATAGATAATTTTCTGAAGAAAATTGGTAATCAATAAGAATCTGTATCATTTCTAACTTTTTTTTGTTTTTATTTTTTTATTCTCTTTAATGGTTTGATCAGTCTTGCATTCTTACCTCTGGTAATCTGAGCAACTCTGTTGAAAATAACAATACATAATATAACAGCCACTCTTAATTCCTATCACTTTGTTCTGAAGCCCTGTATCAGTTTTATTGTTTTTGCTTTGTTTTGTTTTTGTCTATGTTGTTGGTATTTTGCTATTGTTCTTTTATTATTATTCTCTTTAAAATAAAAAAGTCATGACATATGAAGGGATGATGGTGATGGTGGTGGTGGTGGTGGTGGTGGTGGTGTGTGTGTGTGTGTGTGTGTGTGAGTATCATGTCTCAAGAAATATGAGCAGAACTATGGAGAAGCTTTGTGTGGAGCAGAAATTACAAGTCAAGCCATGTGGCTGGAGCATGAGATTCTTGCTTTTGAACGATTAGAAATGAAACTGTAGAGTTAGAAGAGGACTAGGCATATCAAGAGTCCAAGTGAACACTTTCAGAAAGGTATAACTTCTGGAAATAAGGCATTTTGTGTAGCTTTCTGTGATTCTGTGCTATAGATAATGTTCAAAAATAAGAACCGTAGTAGGGTCGGCTTGGAGCTCTGAAGAACAGATCTCGTCTTAGCACCATGGCCAGCAGCCAAACCACTTGCGCAAGCTCTGAGATAAGGCTCATTCTTTGATTTTGAAGTACACCCTAAGATCCCAAGGCATTAAAGAATAGAAAAAGTGGCTGGAGAGTAGATGTTCAGACTGGTGAGAATGAAGACTCTGTGTATGTTCAATTATTCATGGATTACAGCTGAAAACGTCTCTTTAAGAAGTTGATGCTGTGATTCAAAGTTGGGTAGAGTTAGCAGGCACTCCCCACCAGCCCCCCGCCAGAACACAAAGATATTATTATTTCCAAAACACAGAAGAACTCAACCCTATGCCCTAGGATAAAAACGTTCTTTTCTATGGCTGTACTTTAATTACCATTTTGGGTATCTGCATCAGCTCAGAGGCTAGAGTCTTTGGGCTCAGTTTGGAGCTGGGAGCTCTCACAGGAAGGCTGCTCACTACAGTCTAAAAGTCAAAATGTACAATAGAAAATTCTCCATTTATGAGATTACCATTCACTTGAACGTTTAAAAATTGTTTGATATGAGGTAAAAATAATAGCTTCTTTTAATATCTTTTGTTCTACACACTTTCCATTTTGGGCAAGTTTAAAAAGGCATTCTTTCCATTTTTGTGCCTCAGTTGCCATCTGTCATCTTCCCTTTCACCTCATGAGCAAGCGCCCTCAGATCTGGGTGTAAAATTAAACCATTCTTCAGCAGTGTCTTAACTTCTGAAATCCTCAGTTCTAGGGTGAATGTCCAGGAGATTATTTGCAAAATGGGATGTGTGTTTGTGTCTAAGGGCGAGTGTACATGTTCAAGTGTGAAGTGAGCGAGCGTATAATGTTCTTCAGCTTCTCTAAAGGGTGTGCAAACCCCATCTAAATAAGATAGAGAAGAATAGTTTTAGAGCAGTCATATCTCTGGCTAAAGTTGTTATCCCTACTTTGCTGTTTACCCTCCAAGCCAAAGCAAGCCCTGAGGTGGGCCGGACTTGGACCACATGAAGGAAAAGGTTGCCTTTCCTACTGTCATGTGCCCAACACCCACAATTCTAGCTGGCTTATAAAGTATTTTGAATAAATGAATGGGCTTGATTGGTCAGGATAAATAGTTTTCAGGAAATCACATGCAGAAAAAGAAGAGAGTCCTAAAGCCTTTAAGGGATAAAGTGTGCAGGGACAGCTCCAAGTGACCTGGGGCTCAGCAGCACCGCTGCACAGAATGGCTCAGGACCTGGTTCGATCATGGGAGAAGGAGTGTGGGAAGAATGATAGATCCAAGACAGCAACAGTGCGAGGCACTGTCATACTGAATACATAATTCGGTCACTACTCAAACCTTTGAACATAGGCACAGCCCCCCTGGTTGCATTTTAGGGGAAAATGGTTGTCCTTGTGGTGGTGGGAGTGGTGTTGATAAGTATCTATTATCTATTACTATATCTTCTCTTGAAATCGGTCAGCTCTTCTGGAGCTCCAAAGCAGAGAAACTTCCTCCATTTGTACGTTGCCTTTTCTTTAAGAGAAAGTTCACGTGATCTTTTTGTTGTTATTTTTGAGGTTTCATTTTTCTCGTATGATCTATTGCATCTCTGAATTTTGAAAATTTCTTTTTTTCTTTTGTGAAAAATAAAACAAAATTTCATAACAAAAGAAGAGAACAATAGTTGATACAGTGTGTATTATTCTCTTCAAAGTATTTACTCAGAGTACAAGACATGGCCAAGAAAGAGTCTCTCTTTTGAAGAAAAGAAAGATTCTCTCTTAAAGAAACAAACACAGTAGCACAAAACCTTTCTTTTGATGAACTCAGAGAGGCTAGAAGTTCACATCATTTAAAGCAGGTCACCTCGTGGGATGCCTTTGACAGATATGAACGTGTTACTGGAAGGTGGTGGAGGGCCGGTTGGGGTGAGTGGGAGCTGGCTGCATTATTCTTCTAGATCGCCATATCTCAGAGAAGTGGAGGACGAGCCATACTGACGTGAACATCACAGAAAGAGAGGGAGAAGAGGAATAGTCAGTCACCAGAGGTCAACCCGTGAAAATACCATTCTCAGTCTTTCTAGGGGCCTTAGGCCCCTAACAGGGGAAGGGAGGAAGAAGCAAGTAAAAACACACAATAGACTTTTCCTGTATTCCAACCTTTGTGAGATGCTTTACATATATTTTTCATACACTGCTTCATTCATCTCGAAGCTGCTGCGGAATGGACGTCACTATAACCATCTCAGAGATGAGGAAGCTGAGGTGGAGAGATAGGGAAAGGGTCTGATCCTTCTGCAGACAGCTCATTTAGAAGGCAGGCAAACGACAGGACAAAGGGGCAAAGTTGAACTAGATGATATCAAAATTTCCAATATGAAGGATTGGTTTAAGGAACATATAGAAGGGTGAATAATGGCTTTCCCTGGATGCCCTGCCTTACTGCTCAGAATCTGTGAATATATTACATTATATAACAAAAGAGACTTTGCACCTGTGTTTAGGTGAAAAACGCTGAGACGGGGCAGGCTAGTATAAGGGTACTTAGTAGTGGAAGAGGAAAAGAGGCTTCAGGGAAAAGTGTGATGACAGAAGACAGCACAACAAATGCATTGTTGGTGGCTTTTGAGGAAGTGGACCCTGAACCAAGCTACGCAGCAGTTTCTACAATCTGAGGATGAGGAAATGGATTATCTCCTGAAGCATCTAGAAGGAACTTAGCTCTGGCAAAGACCTCAATTTTAGCCTAGCAAGACTTGTGTCAGACTTCAAATACATAAAATGCTCTATTTGATAAGCAAATGAACTTGTGTGGTTTTGAGCCTCTAGGTTTGCTTTAGTTTGTTACAGCAACCATAGGAAAAGAACCCAAGTAGCAATGAGGGGGAGACGATTATGGACAGTGGTTGAAGGGAGCTTGGAGTGGCCAGAGATGACCTCTTTGAAAACACTGCAGTGTTTGACATTGGAGTTGAGACTTGAATGACACAAAGAGACCAATTCTGACAGGTCCAAGAGAACAGCCTTCCAGATAGCAGGCTCAGAGCAAAGGACCCGTGATGAGGATGACTGGCAGTTCCAGGAGCAGAGACGTCATGTGCGGAGGTTTGCTACTCAGTGTGGCCCATGGGCCAGCACTGGCAGCTTCACGCAGAAGTTCAAATGCTCTGGTTACATCTTAGACCTATTAAACCAGAACCTCCAGGTACAGAGCATTGAAATAGGTTTTTGTAAGCCTTATTTCTTGCAATGAACAAGCTTACAGAAAATTTGGAAGTATAACTCCAAACCCTCCAGTTTTCTTGAATCATTTGAAAGGCAAGAACTGACTGGGTTCTCCATCACCCTCCAATACTTTTAATGGACATTTCCTGTAAAGAAGAACATTCTTCTACGTAGTGACAACTATTAAAATCAGGAGATTGACAAGGTTCATTGATGTGTCTAATTTTTAGAGCTCATTCAAAACACTCCAGTTGTTTCAAGATATATTTTAGAGCAAAGCAATTTAATTCAGAGTCATGTGTTGTGTTTGTTCTCATGTCCATTTAGTTTCATTTAGTCTGGAAAAATTCCTCGGTTTTCCTTGACTTTGAAGACCTTGACGCTTCTGAAGGGTGCGGCAGTTATTTTGGGTCTGTCTAATGCTTCCTCATGATTAGATTCCATTTATGCGTCACTGGCAGGAATAGTACAGAAGTGACGCTGCTTTTCTTCTCCTGGCATCCTATCTGGCAGCACATGATTTCCATTTATGCCCTTCCTGGAGATATTTGCTCTGATCACTTAATTAAGATGGTGTCTGCCAGACTTTTCACTGTAAAGTTACTCTTTTCCTCTTTGCAATTAATAAGTGTTGTGCAGAGAGGTACTTTGAAATTATATTATGTAATTATCTCTTTCCTCTCTGCATTTTATTCATGTATTTGTACATTTCTGGACAGACTCATAGTTACCTATCATATTGAGTAGATTATAAACCATCACTATCATTGTTTAGTTTGGCACTTGAATTGTCTCATGTTTGACCCAAGGACACCCACTAAATTTCCTTTTGTGCCACTATGACATTACCCATTGTTCTTTGAGCACTCCTTTGCTCTCTGACACAAGATCTTGCAGGTTCATCTTCTTCCTACCCCACCCCTGGTATTTCTTCAAGGAACACTTTTTTCCTTTCTGTGGAAATGGTATTTAGTAGCCAAGATCTAGGTGATAGACATAGTCATGGCTACTGAAATGTCACCACAGTCAGGCTTTCTCAGAGGACAGACCCAAGAAATATATTTCAATTATACTATATTATATAATAATTATATGTATTTAATATCTTTCTTTAACTATTGGAATACATGAGTTTAACTCAACACATCCAATTAAAATTCAACATCACAAGGTGCATGCTGGACCTGTCCCTTTCATTTATAACACACTTCTCCAGCAATGACAGTGCAAGGGTATTAGTTTCTCAGGGCTGTCATTAAAATGTACCATGAAATAGGTGGCTTAAGAAACAGAAATTGTGGCTTCTCAGTTCTGGAGGCGAGATGTCCCCAAATCCACATATCCATGAGCAGGATTGCTTCTTGTAATGGTTTGGGGTTTTTTCAAGGGGCACAATACAGGACACATATTATATAGGATTATAATAGTCACCCAAAGAATCATATACAAGAGAGTGAAGGAAATCTGTCCACACACTAAAAACAAAAGAATCCAGCTGAGGGCCTGGATCCCACAGTAATGTGCTGCATAAATTCAGCTGAAGATGTAGAGCCCTTATCAATGCCTGCCACAAGTCCAGCTGGAGGCCTAGAGCCCATGACAAGGTCTCATGCAGGCCTGTTTCATGAATCTGCACTGGGAAGGCCCAAAGGTTAGTAGTGGAAGCTAGAAGGCCTGTGCCAGCAGGGTGAAGAACCTGTGCTAACAGTCTGAGTGATATGCGCTGGAGTCAGGAAGCAATGCTCAAAGTAAGAACCAGAGTTCCCTTGAAAAGTAGCAGAATCATCCTCAGCAATAGTGAGGTCCCAAGCTCCTATGATCATCAGGATAGCTGGGTTCCCATCCAGAAAACCAATGCAACGAGCTTCTCCAGGAGACTCAGCAGTTCGCCATCTTCCCCTCCAGGGCCAGAAAGTGATGCTCAAGGTGAGGGCCGGAAGGTTCACTCCCCCAAAGTGAACTGAAACCATTCACAGTGACAACAAGGTCCCAAGCTTGGAAGATGAAAACATCAGGAAAGCCAGCACGGTGATCTCCTCCAAGAGAACCAACAGCTCCTTACAGTTTCTACCAGCTCCCAACAGCTTCTACAAGCTCCCAAGAGCATCCTTCTTCTCCAGTTTTGCCTCTTATGCTGCTGGCAGCAATCCTCAGGGAAGCCTCCCACACTCAGTGCCATGCTTACTCAGTTCAACTGGATGTTATAAGTGGACCACCAGTTGTCAATCCACTACATCTCCTTCTGCTAGTATGAGAAGGAATCTGTTATAATGTCCCCAAGCTTCTGGAGTTGACTAGTAATCTTTGGCCTTCCTTGACTGATAGACATATCACTGCAAGCCATATCCCTACTGGCTGGTGATTGGCATGGAGCGTTGGTGCTACAAGAGCCAAGAAGAGCATCTACACTGGAGTAGGTCGGTTCATCTCCACCTGGACACTCGCTGTGTGTGTGCCTCTGTGTCCAACTCTGCCCTTTTCATAAGGACATGAGTTATATTGAATTAGGGCCCTCTTTGCTCTAGTGTAACTTTATCTTAACAAATTACAACTGCAATGACTCTATGTCCAAGGAAGGTAACATTCTGAGGCATTTAAAGTTAACATTTCACTATAAATTTGGGGAGTAGGGATAAAGTTCCACCCATAACACCAGGTATCTGCTATCCTTAAAGTTTTCTTGGTTAGTCTTCCTCCTCAGTATAACCAGTCTTTCACCTAAACCTACCCCCTTTTTCTCTCATGGGACCCTCCTACTTACTTAGGCTCTGAATTTTCATTTCAGGTTAGTGCCTGCCTTGTATGGATGCGATTCTTACCCCACTTAGGTCCTGACACCTCAAGCCAGTCACTATCTATAGGGAAGCCGCCACGGTTTGTGTCTGCATGATCCCCCAAAGCCTCGTGCATTCATGGGGTGAGCTTCTAGTTTATGACCCATTCACGGTCTAATGCTGGGATTATGGGTGTGAGTGCTATGCTTGCCCTGGGGCGGGTAGTTTGTACACAACATAAGGGAGGGAAAGAGGCTGCTCTTCTAGCTGCCACTCCTCCCTTTGGCTTTTATTGCTATCTTCCACTGCCGTGAACTGTTGCCCTCTGCCGTGTGCCACTGTGCCTTGGAACAAGTCAAGTGCGAATTGAAACCTCCACAAAGTGTAAGCTCAATAATCCTTTCCATCCTTAATTTTGGGCATCAGATATTTTGTCTCAGCAATGAGCGGAAAGTAAACCAACACAGAGGTCTTTATCTTTCTTGGGCTCAGGCTCACCACACCAGGCTGTCCTGAGTATCCCATCTGGAATCTGACACTTGCCAAGCCACGCCTCATTGCATCGAAATCCTTCTCGGCCAGTCTGGTGCCCTGTGCCAGGATGCCTCTATGGCGTGGTATCCTCCCTCTGCTTGGGTGCTGACACTCTCTATAGCGCTCTTCCCCACCTACGGGTGCCCCTTTCACCTTGTAAAGGCTCTGGCACGTTGTTCAGGGCATCCCTGGGTACTCAGCTTTGCATCACTATAACAAGTGTCTGAGATCATCAGCTTATACAAGGAGAAGATTAGTTTAGGCTCAGTTTGGGAGTTTTCAGTCATGACTGTCTGGCCCCGTTGCTTTTGGGCCTGTGGTGAGGCAACACATCGTGGGGACAGCATGTCGTGGAGAAAAACCTCCCAGCTCCTGATGGGGAAGTGAAAACAAGAGAAGCGAGGAGGAGCTGGGGTTCTCATGCCCCCTTCACGACCATTTCCTAATAGTACCAAGCTGGGGGCCAAGCCTTTAACACAGGGCTGCTGGGGGCACCCTGGATCTAAGTGATGGCAGCCTCCAGTGTCATCAGCCTCCTGCGTCGTCCAGATGCCTGCCCAGTGGTGCTTGCCTGATGGCTGTAGAACTGAATGTTCTAGGAGCGGAGCAGAGTAGAAGGCAGAGGAGGAAGAATCTCCAGGTGACCCTAGGTGTGCTAAAGTATCCCCCTGTGGCCTAGTGGTCATGGGAAGCGGGAGGCAGTACGACTGAAGAGGTGGACAAGGGTCACATCCTGGAGGGCCTTGTAGGCTTTAGTAAGGAACTTTTCTTCTCTTTTATTTTCTCAGAGAGTTGACAAAAATAGCTTATCGGGGGCAGAAATGCCACTGTGAACACAATATAAATTAGCTCCAAGTCTCTCCTGAGATGAACAGAAGTCATCCCTTCAAACAAGTCCTCCCCTCTCCTCCTCCTCCGCTCTACTCTTCAGCCCTGCGCATGCTCAAGTCTCTCCCTTCTAAGGCAACAAAGCACTTTCATGTCATTCTGCTTATTTGCAGCTCTGGTTCTCTTCCTCCTTCCCCAGTGTCTCTTGCAGGCATTTCTGTACGCTCCATCTTCATGTCCTAAAATCTTATTTATGCCTTGACCCGGTGCAATCTGGCTTCCACGTGGTTCTGTTTTTATTTTACATGCACTGAGAAAAAAAGGATTTTAAGAAGATAAACATTATTTGATTTATGTTTTGCAAAGATCCCGCTGGTTACTTGATAGAGAATGAATTTGAAAAAAACCAAGAGAGGAATCGGGGTTTCCAGAGGTTGCTGAGTCACGGCTGAAAGGCTGTAGGCATGGACAGAGCGAATGCAGGAAAAGGGAGAGATGGGGCTATATTTCGGATGTGGGATGGGCAGAAGGCACAGATGTACTGGGTGGGGCTTGACAGCAGTTTCACGGACAGAAGATGCAGAAGGTTGGAGGAGGAAGTGGCTTGGGGGAGGAGGAATTTGGGCTAGACTTTGAGATCCTTATCTATCTGTATCAAGCAGACAACTGAGTATCTCTGTCTAGAAGTTAGAAAAGGGGTCATGGTTGAAGATAATCTTCAACAACAAATCTGTTGACTAATCAGTGGCTGCTCCAGGAGGAGTCCCTGTAACAATGCTAAATTTGAAATGTGATTTCACCGTGACATGCTACAAGGGGCTGGGAAAAAGGTCCCAGGGACATGTGTTATGGTTTGTGTCTTGATGTGTGGCAAAACAGCCCAGGCCCACAGCAGCTGGAGTGGGGACAGTGAGGGGAGTGGGAGCAGGCAAGGGTGAAGGAGGACCTGCCCAGGAGGCCTATCCGTGTACTGTGGTTTGTGTCTGGGTGTTCCCCAAAGCCTCATGCAGTTTTAGCTGGGGCTTTTTTGGAGGCGGCTGAATCTAGAGTGTGTGATTGACTCATGGTGTAATATTGGGGTTAAGGGTGCTAGAATTAAGGGTAGGTGGTTGTAGGATCAGTTCACTGAATGGATTGCCACAGCCCTAGTCCTGGTAGAGTGGACACAATGTGGGGGACAGAAAGAGGCTTCTCTCTCTGTCTCTGTGTCTGTCTCTGTCTGTCTCTCATTGCTTTTGCTGTCTTCTGAGGCTATGAACTATTGCCTTTCTGCCACGTATCACCCTGGCTTGGAACCAGCCAATTAGGGACTAAAACCTCTACAAACTGTGAGCTAAATAAACCTTTCCTTCCTTAATTGTGTTAGGTACTTTGTTCCAGCGATGGGAAAAGTAGCTAAGACAACATGGAAGCATTTGACAGGGTGGTCTGTGAGCTGTGGACAGGCTGTGATGTCACCAGCAGTCAGCACTGGTCCTACAATGACTTGCAGAATGGAAGGAGAGCTGACATCCTAGCGTGGGGTTTATTCCCAGGGTAGTCACTTATACGTGGGACCACTGCCAGGCCCATTAGGCCAGCCCTGAACTGAGAAGCAAGTGTGCTGCAGATGGTGAGTTCAAGGCCTGACTCAGAGCACTCGGTCTCAGGAGGCAGTCCTGTCACTGTCCAACTCGGACACTCTGTGATACCACGCCATTAGCAGCTGCCCCCGTAAGTGCAGGGCTCTTTAGAGCTTACAAATCACTCTGACATCACGACCCCATCTAATCTTCATAGTGGCTCTTGGAGAGTTGGAGAAGACTTCTAAAGTTTTATTTTATAGATAAGTAAATGAAGGCTTGGAGGTTAAGTCACTTGCCAAAGACCATACACATCCAAGGCATGGTGGAGTCAGGACTTCAAGCTAGAACTGTCCACTTCTAGAATCTCAGTCCATCTGCTGCCTCCAGCAGAATTCATCGTGTTCCAATAATGGCTAAAATGTGAAATCTCAGGCTGGTGCTTCTCCCTTCAGAAGTCAACCGGGTACTACTTTTTGCTGGGGCTGATGTCATGTTTTCTCACCCCACTGCTAGTCCTTCCTCTTGTAGCTTTCACTTTTCCCTCCATGCTTGACTGCAGTAGCTTTTTCTTCCTCTGCACTGTTCATAGTCCTTCTCCACTGGTCAGAACTTGATCTGCCAGTCCCCTAGCTCATTGACGCATAGCCCTTCAGAAAATATCAGCTATCCTGGGCTTCCTGAACCCTCTAGTTTCTCAACCAGCTCTTCCAGGGAGGTCGCCCTGATTGTTCTGGCCTCCCTGCCCTTGTACAAGGGCCTCCAGATGGCAGTAGACCTGGTCTGTCCCTAGCTCCTTGTGTACCTGTGACATATTTCATTCTCCCAAGCAATGCAGCATATTGTAGTCACACTTGGCCCTCCAAAATAATTTCTTCAGGTTGTAGTTACTTCCCTCTTGGGGTCTTCAAGGTCACATTTAACATCTTTTCTCAACTCAGGGGATTTAACTCAGTTTTCTTTGAACCAACAGAATCAAATCAGTCAAACATGGACTGAAAGTCATAGACTCTTATGGGACTTTAAATGTTACCTATTACCACCTTCTGTCTGGCATTATACTTGTCTTTCTAAGTTCTCTCCAAAGTCAAGCCTTTCATGACATAGCTTCATTCCTTCCTAGGCAAGCCATTTCTTCCTTGTGCAGATATACTAGGAGTTTCTTCTCTTTTCCTTTTCAAAATGTGACCACCAGAAATAACCTCCCTTCGGGCAATCCTCTCAGGGTAACCATTGGTGCAAATGCATGACCTTGGCCTTGAGCTTTTCTTTAGGCAAACAATTTATGCCCCTCCTGAGTATGCTCTCCTATCCCCTCTTTCCTGGCCTCTTTTTCAAGACATGCTCCAGTTTCGTTGTTACAGAAACTCTTCTTTACCTTCTATACCACTATGCAAATTCAGACACAATCCAACAGTATTTATTGTGTGTATATCTGTGCTGGGCATTGGTCCAGAATTCACTGTAGAACACAGAGGTCCAGTTGGTGGCTATACCTTGGTGGTCAAAGACACCTGCCATCATGAGATTCTGCTTGCTTTCAATATTTATGACCGCAAGTCTCAAAGCTCCAGGTATACTGACTACTGGCCACTGGAGATGCAAAAGTGAATAGGAGATTGTCTCTGCCCCCAAAGCTCATGCTCTTCTGGCTTAAACAACCAGTTAACAGGTTTAGATGGAATCTTTCAACTTGTCAATATGTGCCCCTTTCTTTTACACACACACTCTCTCTCTCTCTCTCTCTCTCTCTCTCTCTCTCTCCAACTTCTCGTCCATGTAGGCACATCTATGCAGATTCTAGGCACCAGCACTGACCTATGAAACTTGTTCCCATAACCCCTTCTGCCCTCTTCAGTGCATTCTGGGAGCTAAACTGCTGATAGAAGCCTCTGAGGTGATTTCGTGGGACATATGAATGGGTCTGTTGAACTGCATTGCCCTGGGCTGGATAAATAGTTATCAGCTACCAATGCGGTTACATAAGCATCAAACCACATAATTCAGAAGCCATGCTCCTTAAGAGCTCCCCATTTAATACCCGACAGAAAATGCTAATCTGCCACACAAGATTGTGTTTTATTTTTCTAGACAGGAAACATTTTCTTCAGTCACATAATGACTTTCCTTGACATAATAATGAAAGAATGTGAATTTAAAACAGCCTGGGATGCTGGAGCTCTTTTGTAATCTGAGGGGCTGGCCACATGGAAATAGCTTGAGTAACTGCTGATTTGCCGGGCCAAGTCTTCATTGAATTAACTACTTACAAAGACTGAAATTTACCAAATTAAATTTTAGTGAGTAATTTCTCTTCACACAAACTGCAGAAATTAAATCATTGTGGATGTGGTAGATAGGCTGTCACATGGGCTGACATTACATTAGGGGAGGCTATGGAATTAGGCAGAGCCCCATCTCTGAGACATACATAAAGTCAGGTAGGGGAGGCCCTGAACTCCAGAATTTAAAGGTCAAGGTTCAAATCCCAGGTTTTCCACTCCTTACTGATGTGACCTAAGGCCTTTCACTTAAGCCTTGCTGAGTTAGTTTCTTTATCTGTAAATAGGCAGTTGGAGCTATGGTAATATACAAAATGGGTTACATTTATGAAGCCACTTGGCTATTAATAAAAGTCAGCATAAATATTATCGGTGGTTATTATGTAGCTTCAAAGCTAAGGACATTGAGTAGGAATGTTTGAGAAATAAGAGAGAATGGTCATGCTGGTACCCTACCTTTGCAAGGAGGTCGGTAGTCAAATTTGGCCTCTTTTTAGCCCATCCATCAGTGACATGGACCGGAATCCAAGAGTACCTCTAGAATCCACCAAATAGCCAATTAATCCAGTGAGTTAATGGTCATTTGGATTGATTAACTGCAGCCAAACCAGTTGGTGTCCTGTAAAAGCAACAAGAGATGAAAAGCACGCTATTTGATTTCTCTGTCTACAGCAAGTTGAAGAAATTGTAGTAACAAACAGTACTTTCTTATGTGCCAACGATGTGTGGTGGATCAGATTATCACTAAAAATATCCCCTCACTTTTCCCACACCATGGAAATTTATTTGTTTACTCTTTGGGTGGGGCTTGATCACATGACTTACTCTGGAGATGAACATGATCTATACAAGGATTTGCAACATCCTGGTGCTGCTGACATCACCACTCCCATGATCACCACCACCTTGATGCTTCCCCTCCATTCTGGGTTTCAAATAAACACTCAAGGGTCAGACAAAGGACTGACTTGTGACAAAGAACACATTCTAGCCAAACTCATAGCCTAAAGCAAAATTAGTCAGCCAGCGTATTCCAGATCAGACAACCCTTAACTGATCAAAGATAAATGAAGGAAATTAATGCTTACTTTTCTAAGACCCTGAAATTTGTTATGCTTGCTGTGATGCAGTAAGAGATGACTGATAGCAAGTATCCTCACACCCACTCACACCTTCAATCTGCTGAAAACTCCCTCATCCAGAGAGACTAAGTATTTTTGTTTTTCTTTGTTAGATGAGGAAACTGTGACTCAGAAAGAACTGACTTACTAAGCACATGAAGCTAGGCAGATAGAACTCAGCTCTGCAGTACAAAGTTCAATGTTCTTTCCCATGAACGATGATGATTTTTCCACAGGGGAGCTGGAAGCTGGGGGAGACTCCTGGCTTCCTGAGGGTATAAAGATAAACTTTACCCACTTCATAATTTCACTAAAGTCTAATCTGTCAGTAGGGCTGGAAGGGCTGAGCAACCTCTCAGAGATAGTTAATGATTGGCCTATGGCTCACACCATGGCATTTCCTATGATTTGGGTTGTTGCCAAAGTATCACTAGGCAGAGATAGAAGGCAGTTTGTCATGTGTAAATTTAACAGGCAATAATGCCAACTACTAAATTGTATATCATTCCTAACGATATTGTCAGCCCCTAATCAGCCTAATTTATATTGTCAACATGATGTAATGGTCCCACCAGGCATGTGCCTCCAGAAATACAAGACCCGCATGTGAGAGACCAAAGTGAATTTCCACCAGTTGTCACTATGAAAATCAAAGTAGGACTGCTGATTCCCACTTCAGAGAACCGGAGAGAATGTATATACAACACTCAGCATAGGGCCTGACGCATAGTAGGCATGCGGTTGTTACTGCTTTGTGCTGTATGCAGCTGAGCTAGCTAGTGTTGGGAGTCCTGCCTTCAGAGCTCACAGAGTTGGGCTGGACTCCAGAAATGTCTTTGGTATCATTCCCAGCTGTCTTTTGTTGACCTGTTTCCTTTAAGAAAAGCACCGTAAGGTTTATAGAATGTCTTCAAATGCAATCTTTATGCCTCCATACAGCCCTGGAGGCTATAGGAGTTGAGACAAGAGGTCACTTGGCACAGGGAAGGTGTTTAGTAAAGAAAACTCTCATAGTCTCAGCACTGCACAAGTTAGGAATCCCTAGGTTTCCCACCATGCAAATGGCCCCATCACAACTGTTACTTTCTGGCTGGTGGGTTTTCCTCTCAACCTAGAAAGAATTATAAGGTAGAGAGTCAAGACTGAGCAAAAGTATTTATTATAGAGCAAAAACAAAAAGCCCTTCAGTTATGGAACCTCAGGAGAGGACCCTAACAGGTTGCCAAAGGTGCTCTTTGTCTAGGGGTTTTTACACAAAAAATGACTTTCTCTGCCAAGTTGAGGTTAACCTATGGGGTTACAGGCAGGAAAGTATGACTTATAAGGTGAGTCTTTAGGAACTTGGGGTGTGTAGCATGTGTATTTTTGCAAGACCATTAATTACAACTTTTCTAAAATTCACAGAACAAACCAAGCAGACATTCTTCAGAGAGGAATGAATATTTTATTCCTGGGCAGGAAAATCTCACCAATCCAGTGAGGCCTTTGTTTGTTGAGCCTCTGCTGCCCTGCCCTTGCCACCTATCCATCACTGAATCTTCCGTGAAAAGACTGCCCGTCTTTTCTGAGGAACTCTCTTTGTCAGAACCGTCTCCATACTCCACTCCTCTCATGGGCCAGCATCACTCTGAGAAATCCTCTCATTTTCCCACAGGATCCTTGTTATGGTTGATTCATTGTGTCAACTTGAGAACTTTAGAAGCTTAACTAAGTAACTCAGCAGTTCTACATCCTGGGGCGTGGAGGACATGCTCTAGGATTGCTGTTTACACTCTAGGATATTGTAATGGTTGATTCATTGCATCCGTTTGAGAACTGTAGAAGTTTAACTAAGTGGCTCAGCAGGGGTCCTGGGTCCTCACTTGGTAAGCACACTGAACCTGTGCAAGAGGAGGATGTGGAGATAATGTGAGTGCTATACACACCCTAGAGCAGGTAGCCTGCTTGCAATAAAAGGGAGGAAAACAGGCTTGCTCACCCCTCTTTTGCTTGTGTTGCTTTTGCTGTCTTGTGCTGCCATGAACAGTTGATCTTCTGACTTGACACTGCCTGGGACCAGCTGATTATGGACTGAAACCTCTACTGTGACCTAAATAAACCTTTCCCACTTTAACTTTGGGTGTTTGATATTTTGTCCCAGCAATGAGAGAAAAGTAATGGAGACAGTCCTGTTCATTCTCAACATCATGTTTTATAGACACTGATTTTTTTGGGTTACCGTTGGATACCTCTTGTTAGGAAAGTGATACCCAATACATAAGGAAATGCAACCTAGGCTCAACTATGCATATGGAGGGCTCATGGTTCATTCACTCAAACCAGCACTTTACGTGGCACGAGTCTCTTGTTATTTTTGTGCTTCATTCCCTGCTCTGAGTATATTTTTCATCTGCTGGTAGAGAGAATGGGTATGGGGCTTTTTCTATCTCCCAGTCAATAAAAATAGAAATACAATCATCTTGACTGCATCTGTGACTCTTTCCTTTCCTCTCACCCTCACATCTACCCCATCACACTTGGAAACCACCCCTGCTACCATCCTTATGCAAGCCACTATCCTGTCTGCCTCCTAATAGAACTCCATGTTCCTGCTCCTGACCTCCTTCAGTTTCAGTCCCACATAATGGCTAATATAATGTATCTAGGTCAGAAACTAGTGACTCCAGAGTCCAGGTCCTAGTAGAAGCTGGAGCCCCAGAACAGCTATATTTTGAGTTTTTTTTTTACCCAAAGCAAGGAGTGTGTGGGAGAACCACCATGGCCTTTTCTTTTTTCTCACCATACAATTATGTCAACCTAACAGTCCTGGATCTAGGCATCCATTCTAGAGAGAAATGTATCTGTGTACACAGGGAACTGACTGCAAGCCATGTTTATCACAACACAGAGCATAAAGCTAGAAACGGAGTAAGTGCACTGTGGTCTAGTCCTACATGACGCCACTGCCAACAGTTAACAGGAACGGTGCGTGCTGACACAAAAAACAAGTGATACCAACTGAGCTCACCATTTGCTCAGGCTGTCACATGTCTTCCGGTCTTTGCTCTGCCTGGAAGGAGGCCTGCCCTGCCAACTGGGTCTCCCAGGTCTCTTGTGATTGGTGTCCAGCTAAGCGGGCCACCAGAAGGAGACTGGAAGGTGAGAAGGAACCAAGCTATTAATTTAAAATTTCATAACATATTGACACATTGTCCTTCAAAAAGCCTGTGTGCATTTATACGTCCATGGGTAAGTGCAGGAAGATTGTCCAGTTCTTCATCACCCCCTCACCCCAGCCAGCACTTTATATGGCACATTTTAAATAGATAGGGAAGTAATGGAACCTTATCATTGCTTTAAGTTGCATCTCTTTGATCACTGATGAGACTGAGCACTTTGCCCTGTGCCACTGACTATTTATAGTTCCATGTACTGTGTGTAGATTGCCTTTTCAGAACCTTGGTCTAGTTATCTGTTTCTTATTGACTTATGGGATCTTTTTAATTTAGATTTAAAAATACTTCATCTGTTGCACATGTTACAAACTTTGCTTAGAATGACTTCTCTCCTTGAGAGTTTTTTTTCTCGGAACCATAAGTACCTGCTCTTCATGAATGACTACGCTCTAAACACGTTACATAACTCTCAGCTTAATTCTTCTTTCTTATTTGACCCTGGCGTTTGTTTCACTCCTTTTCCTTTTCTTACCTGTTTTTCTTCCTCTTTTCCTCCCTCCCTCCCTCTCCTTCTCTCCTCCCCTTTCCGCTCTCTCTCTTTCTCTTTCAGTTCTAATTCTTCCCTCATTTACTGGCCGATATCCTCAAAACACTTTAACATTTTTGTATTTTTTTTTTTTTCTTTTCGAGACAGGGTCTCACTATGCAGTTCAGGCTGGCTTTGAGCTCACTTTGTAGCCCAGGTTGGTCTTGAACTGGCATGAAATCACTTTTGTAGAGAGGGTAGTTTCCATGGAACCAAAGTTTTCAAGGTCTCCAACATGCAAGGTGACTTCATTTTCTCTTAGGCTTCATGTGGTTCTATACCTTGTAAATTAGCAGTTTTTGCTTTTGTATCTGCCTTCCTGTTAGTTTGGAGACCTTGTTTTATTTTGTGTACAAGACAAAAGCACAGATAGAGATAACAAGAGAACTCTTGTTCCAATAACCCGCAGTTTCCTACTACTCCTGAGCACTTGCATCGCACTGATGCTCCCGCCCCTCTGCACCTCCAAGCAGGGAACTGACCCCAACCCACACGACTGTTGGTCCCCAGGTGTTCTGAGCCTCTGTGGCATTAGCACCGCCTGGTCAGTGTGTTCTGTACTCACAGTATCCAAGTGGCCCTGCTATTCCTTCTCCTGATCCCATCTCCAGACCAGGAAGTAGTTGCTCTTGGTCTGTCTGGAGGCAGCGTGGGTGAGATCCCTTGGAAGAGGGAGCACAAAGAGGACTGAGAAGGAGGAGGTTGTTTCTTACGGGGTCTTTATGACTTTACACCAGTCTCAAAACTTTCCTTTAAATGTTTGTCACATGTACAGGATAGAGTAGCTTCTCAGGGACATCTTCTTCCTTCCTCTCTATTTGCATGTAAGGCAAAACCTACTCCCGAGAAAGAGGTCTAGAGGGCCCAGAGGGTATTGAAAGAAAGCTCAGGAAGGCAGGGGACCTGGAAGAGGGGTTGATGTTATGATGGCTCTAAGGAGGTGGACATAGGGAGGATGACCTCTCTCCAGAGAAGAATAGAAACAACTAAAAACTCACAGTTCCTTTCTCAATCTACATGCATTTACTGGACTATGAGGCCATACAAATAAACTGGAGAAGAGAAAAGGGCCCTGTATTGAAGAAAGAGCTTTGAAAGTGAGATCAGATGCTCTGGTCCCCACTCATTTGTTGTCTGTGTGCCCTGAGGTGATCACCAAACTCCTCTGGCCTGGTTTCACATTGAATGAGGTTGTCTGTGAAAACTGTGCCAATGATGCATTTCTGTGCACATTTGAAGACAAACTAATAATACCTTAGAGAATATTCTCTGTGTTACACACTGTATTTTTTAGTCTTCATACCATTTAGTCCTCTCAGTGCCCCCTGGTATAGTCATAACTCTCCCCTCGGAGGGTAAGAAAACTGATACACAGAGAAGTTGATGACTTGCCTGGCTAATAAGGGCAGAGTCATGGAGGCCCACAGGGCCCTGAGCCACACTTAGTGCCACGCTCTTTCTACCCCATGGGCCTCTCTCCTAAGGAGTGACAATGAGCACCTGGTTATTGGGGAACTCATGATGCCTGGTCTCAGACAGATGAGGCAGTGCCTTTGTTTTCCATGTTTCATTCAGCTGTTTTGTTGCAGGGTACAGAGAGTTTTCATCTCCAGTGCTAAATTCAGGGTCGAAAGGCACCATCTAGGGAAATGATCCAGCCTGACTGGGCCTTGGTTGCCCTAATAATTCTCATGGCTTCCTTTCTCTAAGCTTTCTGGAGTAATTACAAGGCCTCTTCAAAACCACAAAGCTCACCTGCAGGGTCATAGAGCTTCAGACAGAATAAGGAACTGTTTCAACTCAAACACTGTGGCTCAGAGATGATAAAAAGCATAGAATTACCTACTCCACTTGTTTCTCTTTTCAGGCAGGGATACTGAGGCTCAGAAAGGGAAAGCGGTTTACTTAATATCTTCCAGCTACAACACAGCCAGGAAACATCTCTCACCTTCCCTCTGGGTGGTACCTGGGCACCTTTAGTTCAGATCATGGCATAATTCTTTGCAGTGACTGCAGCTGTGTACTTCACATCTTCCGTTACAGAGGCTACCCAATCCTTGCCATGGCTATTTAGCTCTACCTTTGTGGTGTGAAAGAAGCCACAGCCAAAAGGTAATGGAGCAACTCCACTTGCATTTCAATGCAACTTTATTTACAAGGACAGGTAGTGGGTTGCATTTGCTTGGTAGATCACAGTTTGCCTATTTTTTAGTTTAAAGGTTATGACTTTTGCAGAATATGGTCTGTAGCCATGAAACATTTGAAATGCTAACCTTTTGCTCAAAATGGTAGCACCACCATTGGATGATTGGGGATGACAAAACCTCTGCTATGAGAACCAGAATCTACTTATCCAGTGCCAGCCTATGCTGGCTGCCTTTGTTACCCTTCAGATTCCTCTTTACTGAGAGGATTTTTAAAAGTATTAAGTCTGCAAAGTGTACATGGTCAGTGAAAAAGGAAATGATGGTGTGGACAAGGGCATGGCAGGTTGCTTTGCTTGCCCCATCCTGGCCAGGAGCTTTCCTTATGTCTCATAGCCCCTTGGGTTACCTCTTCACAGACCTTATCATACTTCCTTGGAATCGTTCACTTCTCTGGCTGTCTTCACTGCTAAGCCAGAAACCCTTTGAAGGGAGACTCCATGCCTTGTTCAGTGTTATATGCCTGGATGGAGCACCACATGGGTCTATTGCCCCGTACAGGCTCATTAAAGGGTTGTTGGATGAATGAACGAGTGAGTGAGTGAGGGAGAGTGAATTCTTCTGGTTGGTGGTAGGCACTGTTGCAGAGATGACACTCGGGGTGGAGAATCAGCAGGTCTTTGACTGAAAGCCTCTCCAACCAAAGCACCTTGCCTACTTTGTCTGCAGGGAACTGAGGCTTTAGTGCCTTTTTGATGCATTATGATGAAGGACCAGGGGTTTTATTCTTACCTTGACACTCAGCCCTTCTGTTGAGGTGCTTTTAGAAGGAGTTGTATGGACAACCAGAATGGGAATCAAAACCTATTATTCATGTATGAATTTTCTCATCTTCCCCCAATATATGTATGTTGGAGTCCTAACACTCCTCAGACTGTGACCTTATTGGAGACAGAGTTTTTTAGATGTAATCATGTTAAACTGAAATCATTAAGGTGGGCTCTACTCCAATATGACTAGATGTGCATAAAACGGGAAGGCATAAAAATATGAAGATGACTATCTTGACGACCGTCAAGGAGAGAGATTTGGAATAGATTCTCTTCTCACAGCCCTCAGAAGGAACAAATCAGCTGACACCAGCTTTCAGTACTGTGATACAGCAAATATGTCATTTAAGCCACCCAACCTGTGATACTTCGTTATGAAAGCCCCAGAGAACCAGTACAAAGCTCTTCACTTTTACTAGTGCATATTAGATATATAGAATGATGGGTTTCATTTTTAAAAATTCTTTTGTAAAATTTTACTTTATTAGTACATGTATGCAATATGTGAAGTTTACATTCATCTCAAGGAGTAGGTAAATGAACATAACACGTTTTGACTCTTTTGTATTCCCCTCCCCCCACCTACTTCCCTCCTTCCATCTCTCAATCCCCTTTTCCCATTTTCATTGGTATTATAAATTTTCATTCATGTTTACAACAACTATTGGGTTTCATTCTGAAACATTTCTATATGCATATAACGTATCTTGACCATTTCCCTCCCCCTTGTCTTTCTTTCCCCCTGATTTCCTTTCACTGGTCTAATAGTATTTTCTCTTTTTCTCTCTCTCTGTCTCTCTGTCTGTCTGTCTCTCTTTCTCTCATGTTCATATATGAGAGAAAGTATGATATTTGTCTTTCAGAGTTTGGTTTATTTTGCTTAACATGATGGTCTCTCTTTCCCTGCTACTGACATAATGTTTTCTATCCCTACTATATGTTGACTTCAATCCCCTTAGGTATATACCAAGGAATGGTATTGCTGGATCAAATGGTAGCTTTATTTTTAGGGAAGAGCCTTCATACTGTGCCCCAAAACACCTGTACCAACATTCCCACCAGCCGTGTGGAAGGGTTCCTTTATCCAGCGTCCTCACCAGCATTTATTTTCTGTATTGATGACAGCCATTCTGACTGGCATGAGATGGAATCTCAGTGTTTTGATTTGTATTTCTCTGAGGGCTACAGATGTTTAACATTTCTTTGTGTACTTATTGACCACTTGTACTTCTTTTGAGACGTGTCTGTCCAATTCATTTGCCTATTTATTGATTGCGTTGTTTATTTGATGTTTAGCTTTTGAGCTCTTTATATATTCCGGATATTAATCCTCTGAAGAGTAGCTGCTCAGTATTTTTCCCCACTCTGTGGCTGTCTTTTCACTCTGTTGATAATTTCCTTTCCTGTGTATAGCAGATTTGTAATTTGATGCAACCTCATTTGTCAGTTCTTGCTGTTGTCTCCCTAGCTTGGATTCCTATTCAGGAAATTGTTGCCTATGCTTATGGCTTGAAGTTCTTCCCCTCTGTGGTTTTCTAGCAGTTTCAGAGATGCAGGTCTTACACAGAAGTCACAAAGTGACAGCGGAGCAGCTTGAATCCCATATCCCGATACAGAGCTCAGGCAAATTTGGAGCTTCCTCCAGGCTCCCAGCGCTCTGCTCTTAGACGTATTTATTAGAAAAGATTTGTAGAAATGCTGCCTAAAAATGAAAGTGAGCCTCCTCTCTGTCATCCATGGATCTGCTCTACAAGCCTTTGCTAGTTTTGCGCTGTCCAGGGTCCTGAAACTCCGTGGAGTGGGTGAGGATTGGGTGTCTCCATAAACTTGCTCACCAGGTTGCAGCAATATGGCAAGAGCTCACTGAAAGGACAAGAAACGAACTGAAGGTGGGCCGTGTGGCTGGAAAAGAAGAGAGGGAGGGTTGCAGTTGATGTTGGAGAGGAGAAACATCTCCCCTCTGACCAGAGCCTGGAACTCCTCTTCATGCCTAATAAAACAGAGGTGGTGCAGGCTTCGTGTGTGTTTAAGTCGCAGTTATATTAATTTCACTGAGTTCCTAGGCCATGATGACTCTATGAATCCTGCCTTTCCCGAGCTAATGGAGTGGCATAAATAACTCCAGGGGAAGTACATGGCCTGGCAGCTCCTAAGTTGGGTTGGGCTGGAGTTAATCAATCCTTGGCTCAATGTGTAGCTGAAGGTACAGATGTTAGGGCAGAGGTTGTGCCTGTCAAGGGCTAATTTCCTCTGAGCAGATGCCATTCCGGAGAGCCTGGGTCTCCTGTACTTAGAAGAAGACCACACTGGGAAGTCAGGAATCTGGGCTTTGATGTTTTTCTGAACAAAGATGTAGCCCTCTCAGTCCCTGTGCAGTGGACCCTCCCATCTCCTAGGAGAGGCTGGTTCAGTCTCCCTCAGCAGAGGCACGCATTGCCTGTCTCTCTGCTGCCTGCAAGTATTCCCTAGCCAATGACTTACCTCATGTGGTGCCATCAGAGCCTTAATTTCTCCCAGGAGACAGGACGCACAGGGTGTAGAGCTTGCCCCCGAAGTCACTGCTTTCGTTCAGATCTTGCTCTGTCTCTTAATTACTCTGAGACTTTAGGCAAGTTATCAAACCCCTCTGATTTTGTATTTCCTCGTGTGTAAGATGGGTGGGGTGATAAAACAATATTCCAGCCTGTTTCCCCTTCCCTGCCAGGCTCACTATGGGGGCACAATGCATGACCACGTGTCGAGTCTGGAGCCAGGCAGGGGCTGGCACATGAGCAGTGCTCACTGAGTGTTAGCTATTATTAGCTATCTTTCCTCAGGGACCTCATCTGCCCTGGTTTCTTGAGAAGCATCCATAGCAGCTCATGAATTCTCTGATTCTTCCTACAGCATCCTAGAGGAAGGGCAGAACTGAGATGTAGGCTCATAGGGACTCTATTGCTGAGTGAGATTCCTCCCAGGCTACTAGGAATTTTTCACATCCCAGCACAAGCAGGGAGTCAACTGTGCCACTTTGCAGCATGACAAGCCATGGACCAAACCTCTTGGGCTGTGTCACCCTGTTAAGTTTCCCCTGTAAAGACCGCAGAACCTCCTCACTGGGGCAAAGCACTTGACAGTCTACACAGCCCTGTTACCTCCTTCTGAGGTCTCTCTTCAGAGCCCAGGGAGAATAGAATGACAGTTCAAAGACTAAGAGGTTGAGATTGCAGAGGGCATGTGGGCTGCCAGGGGCATCTATCTGGGCAGTGGGACTGTCTTGCAGCTGTCTGGTGTGCTCAGCTGTCCCACTTCTAGAGTGACTCAGCCCAGGGTGCTGCCTCATAACCAACCAGCTCCTTACTGTGCAACCCCAGAGAGCTTAGCACAGGGGAGTGGGGAACGGGAGACTACCATTACCTTATAGGTCACTGGGAATGCCCCTACCCAAGCAGCTCCGGATGAGAAGAGGAAGTGTAACTTTGAAAGTCTCTGCCACATACTTATTTTCAGAAGTCATTGGGATACAATCAACTCCCAGAGATGGAGGCTCAATTCGTTAAGCTTAGATGATTAATTACAGGGCAATTAAATATTTGATTAAATTAATCCTAAGGTGTTTAAACATTGTTTTGCAAAGAATGTTTGCTCATTAATTACAAAAGGAAATGCAAAAATGTAGTAGGGAAGGGGCCACAGGGGGGACAAGGAGCTCACTCTGCTGAGGTTCTCCTCTGGAGAGAAGGAGCTGTCTCTGCCTTTAGGCTTTTTTTTTTTTTTTTGCTTATTCTTGATACTTCTTTGCCCTTATTTGCAAATATGTCCAGGAAGGGTAGAGTCTTGGAAGGAGGCAGAGCCGAGCTGGGGTCCAGGAATGGGAGATCTAGTTCTGACTGTGCCACTGACATCCAGGTGTCCTTAGAGAGTCTCTGGGTCTCAGTCTTCCTGGTGGGAGAGTATCAGTTCTCCAGAGTTCCTTCTGGGGTGGACCCTTGAGGAGCTTTTCTCATATTCCCATTTCTAACTGAGGTGGCGACCTTAGAGCTGGAATACATGTCTGCACTCCCATTTGCCCTCATTTCTTAGGTTCCCTGGCATTTTCCTCAAGACCCCTCTCTCCAGTAGATGCCCAGTTCTGATGGACTGTCACATAGCATTCAAGCTAAGTTTAATACAGAAACCTTTTCTCTATCTCTCCTCTAGGTCATCATCATGCATTCAAACAGTTAACATTCTCAGAGCCCTTGCAATGTACCACTGTATCCCAAGGACTGAGTAGGATTGGCAGTGTCTCTCCCTTTGTGAGATAATCATGAGCCAGTGAACAAGAGGGACAATTCTGAAGGACAAGAGGGACAATTCTGAAAGTCAAGAAGCTGCCTTGAGAAAGTGACTATTGAAATGAGCTTGGAGAGTGTGTTGAAAGTAAAGAATTGTGGGCATAAGCAGGGTGATCAGAGTCTCAACCACACTAAACAGAAGGTTCAAAGGTCTTGGGTGAGAAAGGAGGTGAAGGCATTTGATGATTTGAAAACAAGAGTGTGAGGGAGAGAAAGAGGGGGGAGTGAAAGTTGATGCCACTGAGGTGGGTGGGATGGGCCACCCAGGCCCTTGTGGGATGCATTAAGAATTTCCATCCTTACACTGACATCAAGGGTGCCATCAGCAGGCGTGAACAGTGGAGTCATGTACTGGGTACAGCTTTTTTTAGAGTCACTCTGATGAACAGTAAATACACTCTCATTATGTGGAATCTGCCTTCCACGGTATCTGTCCACTGTGTTGAACCTTGTTCTGCTCTCTGGGCTGAAGGGACACAGCTGGACCTTGGCTCTTGGGAGCAATGGTGGCTCTGTCTTCCACACTAGCTCCTAGGGCAGTGGGGAGGAGGGAGTCATTTTCCTTTGGACTCCCATACCCTGAGCCCACAGTCAGGTCCTGGACATAGCTGGTTCTCAATGCATGTCTACAGCAATCTGTTAAATTGCACAGCATGGAAAGCTCGGGGACCTTGCCTAATGTGATGAGTGCTGGCTGCACTTTGGTCCCGTTCCAGCCCAGGGGAGGGATTCCCCAGCAGTCCCACCTTAGGACACTGCTCCTCAGAGGGTGACAGCTGGGACTTTCCCTGTGGACTAATGGAACAGCTCCAGTCAGTGCTGGCTCAAAGGTGTGTCTCAATTTTATGAAAGGTTGACCTTGTGGCTCTGAGTCAGCCTGAGGCAGTAGGCCCAAGAAATGGGAGCCACGCAGCTTGTCTTTGGCTTCCATAACTTGCTGAAGGGTGCCTAGGGGCAAGGGAGGGGGTCTTCTCTAGGCAAGGCAGGAAAGCTGAGCCATGTACCCTACTTTCTAATGGGATTTAGACACAGAGGTAGTTGAGAGATACTGCAGTCTGTGACCATCTCACTTTTGAATAGAAGGATCTGGATCTGGCAGGAGGCTATAGACATGGATGATGGCCCCTCCATAGTGCCCCAGGCAGGAGAAGTTCCAGGCCCTCAGTTTTTCAGGCTCACTGAGTGCAGAGGCAGTTGGAGGTGGTCCCTGCCTCTCTTAGTTACTTTTCTCGTTGCTGAGACAAAATACCAGACACCCCAAGTTAAAGGAGGAAAGACCTACTTAGCTCTGGTTTGTAGAGCTTTCAGTCCTTAATCAGCTGGGTCTAAGGCAGGGTGGCATATGGCAAGAGAGGCAGCAGTTCATGGCAGCGGGAGACAGCAAAAGCAACAAGAATGGAGAGAAAGAGACGAGCCTCTTTCTGTACCTTATATTGTCTGCAGTCTACTGGGGTTAGAGTGGCACCAATCCAATCAGCAGACTGACCCAGCAACCACACACCCTTAATCCCAGCATTGCAGTATGACTCCATCTAGATTCAGCCACCTCCAAAACGACTCTATGAGGCTTTAGGGGGCACATTTAGAAACAAACCATAACATTGCCTTAAGGGGCTCCAGCAGAGTGGACAGGAGCACATATTTAAACCAGAAAGTGAAGCACAGCCCGTGTGGTTCCTTTGTTCAAATATTGCCTGTTGCAACAGCCTGGGAAAGCAAGGCCCTTACCTTCCTGGGCTTTCTCCTGTGGAGAAAGAATGAACAAGCCAATGACCATTAAAGCAAACCAAACACAAATGCAGGGTGGTGTTGTGAAGGAAGGAAGCATGGAGCTCGCTGGAGCATCAGGGACTCACAGATCACCCAGCGACAGGGAGGAGCACTCTGAAAAGATGACCTCTGAGAGCTATGGAAAGACAAGGACCAAGAGCAGCCAGTGCAGAGGCCCTGGGAAGAGTTCTGTGTGACCCAGGAAAGGCCGCAAGTGAGGATGGGCAAGGGTAGGATGCAGGAGAAAGATGGCACCCCAGGAGGTGGGAGAGGCAGCTGGGGCCAGACCATGGAGGGCCATGAGAGGGCCATGAGAGGCTGTGGGAGTTTAACCCTACTGAAGTAGACAAGCCACAGAAGTATTTTTTTTTTATTTTTTTAAAAAAATAAAAGTACAAAAACATATTAATAAACAGACACCAATTAGCATAAAAAATAGTACAATCACAACTGATCTATAGACAAGGTGACATGGTCTCAACAGTGGTTATTGCTTTATCCATTGATATCTTCGAAGTGTAAATATATGAACCCATATACAGACATGCAAAATTGGTCAGACCATTAATCCTCTCAACAACA
>PVLD010020488.1:0-33793 GCA_004027595.1 Dinomys branickii | reverse complement strand
GCCCTGGGGGTGACTCACAGTGCCTGGTGCCCTGAGCCTCCTGCCTCCTCTGGGCTTCCTGCTATCCAAAAAGCAGCATGCAAGGGCAGCTAGAGCCCTCCAGGCTCTGCAGCCCAGCAGACACAGCGGAATCCTCCACATCCACTGCTGTTTCTCCATCTCATTGCAACAGCCGCCTTGAGTGATCCATACCTTGTGGCCTCCTGATTGTGCTCAGTTGCCATAGGACTTTGATGGAGCTATTTAGGGTGCCCCTCCCTGCTCACTGTCTGAGTAACCTCTGCACAGCTTCTACCTGTGACCTTCCTGGGAGTCAAAGGAATAAAATAAAGCTCTAGCTCACAAACACACACACACACACATGCACACACATATGCACACACACACACACAGCTGTGACTGACAGGTTTGGAAAAGTCATGTATGTGTATGTGTGTGTATATACACGCTAGAGAGAGAGGAGGAGAGGGAATCCAATGAGTAACTGTTTAGGATGAAATGAATTGGTTAGCTGTCAGGTATAAGAAAATTAAGGCCATTAGCTATTTTCAATTTTTTTTCTGTCACATCAACAAGATTAGCAAGCCAAATGCTGAAGGAGCATGTTTGGGGGAGTTTTGAGGGCTCCATGAAACCTGCAAGGCTCTGCTGAGGGAGATTGCCTGGAATTGTCTCCAGCCTGCCCTTTCAGTGGATAATAATAACGGGAGAATTAGTGAGCAGACAGATGCTGCGCGCACTGGTGCACAGCGCTCGGCGTTGTACAGTAATGAATGTATTTGCAACGGCTGTTTCAATAGCTGTTTCTTAAAATGATAAAGTTAATTTTGCTGGGCCCTCCTTTCTTCCTTAAACCTGAGTATCACAAAAGATGGAAGCTGAAATCATCTCTTATTCTCTTATTCACAATGGTTTCAATATGACATTTAGAAAAACAAACAAGAAATTGTGTGCCTGGTTTGTTCTCCCAGCATCTGGCTCTCCGGTGATTGTTACTTTGTTTTGATCTTGGTCAGCGGTCAGACAGATAAATACAGGTCTCAGGCAGTGGGATAGTACTGTCATTTATTCAAAATCTGCATAGGAGCTGGTAAGGCATACCTATAAGGCAGGATAATTACAAGTATGAACACTGCCTGGGCATCTCAGTGAGACCCCGTTTCAAGAAAATATCAAAAGGGCTAGGAATACAGCTCATTGCAAAGGTGCTGGGTTCAAGACCCTGTATTGCATGCATCTGAGCATGTGCGTGCACATGTGCCCATGCACACACACTGAGTAGAGTTTTATAAGGTTTGGGTATGATCACCATAAGATGTTATCACAAAAATAATTGTTACAACAGCTATAATGGTGCACTGGGCACCTGCTACATGTTAATTAAAAATACTAAGTGCTTTTCATATATGATTCTAAATCTTCTCACACACTGCAAAAATCTTATGAAATTGCTGTTTCTGTAGATCAGAAAATCAAATGTAGGCAATTTCATAGAGTTGAAAATAATACTCTTTCTCATCCGGTAATGAAACAGTCTCAGACATGTTAGATAACTGACACGTGGTCACCCACCAAGTAAAGGGCAAAGCTAAGGCTTGATCTTAGCCCTGCAGAGCCCAAAGGGTTTGCTGTACTCCAACTGTGAAGCATGTTGATGCAATGAGCATTATTATGATCTCCAATTGCATCATGTCTTAGAAAAAGAAAGCAACTTTCTCTAGGTTATACACTAAAGGAGAAACAAGTCTCAAACTCTGTGTGTTGGAGGAACCTATTAATCATTCCCGTTTTTCAATAAAAACCAAAGAATAGGATAAGCTCCGTGCAGAATTGCAATAACAGATGAGCTTGTGCCTTTCTATATGGCAACCCATGAATTATGGTGCACTTAGTTTCCAGGCACCCCCAACACACCCGCATCTCTTCCTGTCACTTGTCCAAGGGATTACCCTGAGCTCTCCCACAGTGTACCCAGAACAGTTTTACTCAGAAAGTCCCATTCATTTCTCAATCCCTAAGCTACCTTAGAATGGTGACATTTTAAAGGAGGGAATTTAGAGGCATTTTCTTAGTTTGAGTTCTCCAGAAGCAGATCCTCCCACAAAGACTTGAGAACAAATGAAGCACTGATAGGAGTGTGCATAAATGAGGTAGAGGAAGAAAGGCCACTCATGCAAGGTGTGTTATCAGGCCACTGACTTCTGAGAGCCCCTGGATCTCAATCCTGCAGGAGACCTCTAGAGGACAGTATAGAATATGCCCCAGAGATATACTAATCAAGGGCAAAGAAGCTGAGATATTCACCCACCAGCCTCATTACCTGAGGGCTGCTTTTCTGAATATGAATTCTCCAGCACCCACAGCTCTTATTGTGTGAGGCCTGAACATGCTCTCATGGCCAGAATGAAAGCCCTTGGGCAGAGCTTAATAGATGATCTGTTAAGTACCTGAAGGACTTTAAGTGCCAATGGGGTGAAGGAAAGGTAGCAACAGTATCTGCTGTGGGCACCTGAACATCATCTGAATGTAGAGGAATGAGGACATGGCATTATAGTCACTGACACTTCTAAACTCAAGTGCAGGCAGTAGGATCAGGACATCCCGAGGCATGAGCATCAGTGCAGATCATTTGGTACACCCAAGATGAGCCCTGAGCAAAACAGAACTTCCAGAATTTCTCTCCATATTTTTTCCATAATGTGTTGCCCACTGTCTTAGTTATTTTTCTCATTGCTGGGACTAAATACCCAACACCAACAAATTAAATGAGGAAAGGTTTACTTCAGCTCACATTCTATAGAGGTTTCAGTCCATAGTCAGCTAGCAGCATGGCACAAGAACATGGTAAAAGAGAAACAGTCCACAGCAGGGTAGGCAGGAAGCAGTAAGCAAAAAAGCAGTGAAGGAAGCCTTTCTTTCCCTTTTATTCCATCCATGCCGTAAGCCTTTTGGGTGGTATCAGCCACACTCAGGGTAGGCCTTCCTATTATCTGAATGCAGAACTATGATAAACCAATGAGTGGACTAATTTAGTAACACACATCTTTAATCCCAGTATCACACACCCTTAATCCACATTCACACAACTAGATCCAGCCATCTCCAAAAAGTCCCACCTATGAGTACATGAGGATTTGGGGAGACGTCTAGATACAAGCCATCTTCCTACTCTGCAAGTCAACTATAAAAGCTGTGAAGTTTTAGCCCATAGTCCCCCTTGAGGCCACTTTCACCTAGTGAAATGGATAATTTCTTGGGGAGCCCAAGAGAAGGTAAGTTGCAGCACTTGATTTATGGTGGACGTTTTTTCTCGTTTTTCTTCTTTAGTGTGGCGCTAATTCTGACTTCATTGCAGAGCTGTGAAATCAAATTAGGCAATGGGAGGAGATGAGCAACCCCTTCAAGCACAATCAACTTCTGATGGTTTCCCCAAAGCTCTAATGAATCTGCATAGACCTCCAGTAATACAAAGTGAATTCTTTTGCAGCACTTTGTTTTCTTTTTTCCTTTTTTAAAGAAAAAAGCAGCTAGAGCACAGGTCTGCAGGTAGCCAACGCAACAAGGTGTTGGGAAGCATTGGCTTTTTATAGCTGAATGGGGAAGCCTTGGGGAGAGGGCAAGGAGACTGATTAAAGGGAGAGAAATCATGAGCAGTAGCAACAGCATTCAGCCCTGACGGTGGGTCTGTTATGTATAAACCAATGTGGTAGACATTGTGTGGGAACAAAGAGATAGAAAATGCCGTCCCTGACCTTGCATGGCTAGCAGGCTGTTCAAAGTGTTGCTACTCAAAGTATGAAAGAGTAGCATCAACAGCACTACAGAGCTTGCTAGGATTGCAGAATCTCAGGCTCCTCAACTGAGATTCACTCAGTCAAAATCTAAATTTTAACAATTATGCCTCAGAGGTTTCTAGGTGCAATAATGTTTAAGATGCGCTGGCCCATAGGATTGCAGATCTGGTCATGTGATACACATGTCCAGAACTCCAGCCTTATCTGATCCCACCTTTATGCTCTCAGCTCTCGAGATCCTATGCTTTTGTCCCATGATCACATGTCCTTCCATCCACCCTCATGCTATTTCCTCCTGTGCCACATTGTATGAACCTTCTCTGCCTATCAAAAATCCTCTTCACTTTCCAGCCCAGGTGTCTCCTTTGTGAAGCCTGATCCAGTCCCCCAGTTGGAATATGTCATTATCATTTATTTGCCCCTGGCTAGCTTTGTTATAGCTAAGTGTTTTCCTCTAGCTTAATGCTTAAAAGAATGGCTTTGGAGCCTGATCATGCAGTTTGAATCCCAATTCTGCCAATTTTGATCCACATGTGCAGATTAGATCACTGTATTCAACTTGTCATGCCTTCTCTCTAATAGCATCACATATCTACAGTCTTGTCCATGTTTCACTGTGGCTTCTCCCACTTGATTGGGTGT
This sequence comes from Dinomys branickii, assembly GCA_004027595.1. Lineage (NCBI taxonomy): Eukaryota > Metazoa > Chordata > Mammalia > Rodentia > Dinomyidae > Dinomys > Dinomys branickii. The sequence goes on along the minus strand of PVLD010020488.1, from coordinate 29,357 downwards.
AATCTACTTCCCTGTCCATTGCTTTGGTCTTGCCTGTGTGACTTGAGTTGGTTAATAGAATGTTGCTAAGCCTAGGTCTTAATAATCCTTCACTATGAAATAAGCTAGACATAGAAGAACAGTACCGTGTGTTCTGTCTCTTATGTGGAAGCTAAAATAAGTCAACCTGGGTGTAGAATAGTGATTATGAAGGGGCTAAGAAGAATGCTGGGTAGAGGATGGACAAGAGTAGAAGAAAGGTGTAGGGATGTGATTGAGGCATGCGTGTGCATGAAAATAGATATTTCTGAAGTCCTTTACTCATATCTGTGTCTCTACTTGTCTCTTTGTGCTTCTACCATCACCACGAACAGGACATACCTCAGGTTAGCTACTGAATCCAAGGAAGATGCAACATATTTGCCACAGACTTGAACTTGGCCTGCAGACAAACAAGGATGACCCCAGTTCTTGAAGCAGAACTGCCCCAGCAGAGCCACATCCTCATCTTCAATAAAAATAGAGCTTGTTATGGTAGGTTACTGAGTTTTGCGGAGATTGGTTTTACAGTATTATTTGTGGTATTATGTAACTGATGCATTATGCCTAAGTCTCAATTTTCCCATTTGTATCACAGGCAAATAAATTATTGTTGTGATGATTACAATGTGAGAACATATGTTAACTGATTCCACAGTAGTGCTTGATTAATAGTAGGCAACTTATTTTATTTTTGTATCTTTCTAATAGACTGGAGACTTTTTACGAGTAGAATCTTTGTCTTATCTATTTTTCCCTCCCCAGTACCTACTGGACTCCTAGCAGGCACTCATTCAATAAACGGAGAGAAGCACTAATGTAGAAAGTTGCTCTTTTGCTTGGGCAGTTCTTGCCCTGTAAATCCCTCTGCAGCCTACAATGATGAACCCAAACTTATTACAGCAAATGAAACTCCAGGATCAAGGGCTTTTCTTCAGAACAGTTCTTAGAGCAGGCCTTGAGGGTATTTTGTTGAGTTTGTGTTAAGAAATCCACTAGTATTTTGAGTTGTTTCTCAATTAGAAATGCTACACTTAGAATTTCATGGAAAGGAAGCATTTCGTCTTCAGAAGAAGAGGTGAAGAATATGGAAACACCTGACCCCTGTGCCTTCCAACTTCAAGTGCAAGCCTTAAGTGAATTCTTCATCCTGTCCAGAGTTTAACCTCTGAAAAGCTGGCCATGGAGGTAAAAGGGAGTGATGACTGGGGCAGGACCTGGTGGCATCTGTCTCTTTAAGAAATAGAAATGAAACCTAATTAGCATAGACTGGCTGCAATTAACATATAAGTCCCAGTTCTGGGAGTTGGAGGAAGGGAAGAGAATAGAGCTAAAACTTAATGGGGTTTTGTTAGACAAAATTAGCTTCCACAGAACAGCCATAAAAATATCTAAATTATGAGAGCCTCTTGCCATTTGCCATTAACACGAGGGGACATGCTAATATTTAGTGGCGCCATGTCCTGGAAATTAACTGCAGAGAAAGAAGCCCCAGAGGCATCCCTGTGAGCAATGAGGGCTTGTCCACTAGCTCTACTGTTACCAAACTGCTTGACTAAATGTTTTACAGAAACTTAGGACCTACAAATCACACATGTCTCAGCAGGTCTTTTGGCAATGGTTCCAGTACTGTGGAATGATACCTTCATGCGTGATATGTAGAAAGCTGAAGTTTCTTTGTATGGTCTTTGAATTCAGAGACTATTTTTCTTAAAGGAAGACATTCCTAAGGCTGATTTGTGGACATTTGAAGATGTCTTCAATTCTTTCTCTCTCCAGCCTTATATCCTTATAAAAATCAGTCCATTTGCTTTTTGTTATAGTACCAAACAAACTCATGAGTTCCCTTTAAACTCAACCCATGGTTTTGCTTCTTGTCTCCTCTGGGGAAAGAGTTAAACCATGGTCCTCCACTTCGTGCTTCTTAAAGGCACCAACGATCCATTCAAACATATAAGGGGTTGTTTTCATAGTCCTCAGTCTCCTTGACCCTGATGTCATCAGACATAGTTGGCCAGGCCCTTCTCCTTTGGCTTCCATACCACCTTTCTCTGAGGCTTATTCTTTCTGCCCTTTCTCTTTTTTCTCTCCCATCTACTGGCTTGCCCAGTGCTCCAGGCCTCCACCATAGGGTCTTCTCTTCCTATTCTCTTTGAAGACAATCACTCATTATTTGTTGGTATCTACCCACACAGGCAGACTTCACTCATATCCCAAACCCTAAGCCTAGCTATTAGACATGAGCTGCCAGGTCCTGGTGGGAAATCTGCAAAAGGGAATCCTAATTTCACTTCCACTTCAATCTCCTCATACCCACTTCACTATTTTTGCTTGTTTTATGTGGGGCTCTTTACTTCCCCTTACCTCTCTCCTGCTCTTATAGCTCTACACAGTTCACCACAGAGGCTTGCCATTCTCATCCTCCCTCACAGAGTGACTAAGGGTCCATAAACATCAGACCCATGGGCACACCCACTGGGTAAACTGCAAACACCTGAGAGGCCGGACAGAGAGCAAGAACATCCTGGAGGGGCAGTACGGAGTGAAGAGCTATAAAATCTTGGTGCTGAGATCGCCAAGCTCAGCCTTTTCCTTGCCTTTCCTAACTTGTTTTGTTTTTGCATTCTGCGTATTACCTGTCTAACAATTGTTTGCAGCCTTGAACTTTTCCACCGAATGATACTTTATTGGCCTTCCCTTCACATCTTCTCCTTTGAGCTCCTTGACACTACTGTATTCCCAGGATCCGAAAGAATCAGACCTGAGGCATCTCTGAGGTAAGGCTTTCCTGCTTCATAACTCATCTAAGTGTCTTAGTACTCCTTCCCCTGAACTGCTCCTGAGAGTTTGCACCTTCCTTTTTCACCTCCAAGCTGGTCTTCTCCACTCCAAGGTCAAGTCCTCCAATCTGTCACTTATTTCTTCTTGAAATACTGCTCTTAAGGCAATATTGTGCCACCAAGAACCTCTGAAGGTTGTTGGTTATCTTTTGCTCCTCCTGATATTCAGAACCTCCATTTACTTTGACCACTCAATTTATGAATTTAGTCTCTTTCAGATAAATTTATTCTACATATATATTTAGCTAGTTGTCAATGTATTAGCTTTTGTTGCATACCAAAACTTCCCAACATTTACTGACTTCAAGCAGCATTCATTTTCTTTAGCTTTTAATTCTGTGGGCTGGCTGGGCTTGGCATCTGCTCTCAAATGGCTTGACTGGTCTCTGCTGCTCATGTCCGTGATTCTGCAGACAGCTGGCAAGTTGACTGGATGTTCTATGCTCAAGCATGGTCCCCTTTGTAGGAGCAGGTGGGCGGACTGTCCCTCAGTTCATCTCCAACGTACCACTCCAGCAGGCTAGTTCATGATGGTCTAGCGGTTCTACTGCTAAAAAACTGCAGCAAGAAGACCAGCCCCAGTATGTAATGTAAGTTCTTTTCAAATTTCTGCATCTATCTCATTGACTGAAGCAATGAGGTATAGACAAGCCATGCTCAAGGCATAGGGAAATAGACCTCATCTTTTAGTGGGAGGGTCCATGGTGTCTCATGGCAAGGAAGTAACTGTAGAAAGGGGAACAATTTGTAAGCATTTTTACAATTGACCACACTCAGTATGCACTGTGAGTTGGTCCTATTAGTATTCTCTTGTTGTCCGTCATGTCATGGGAATGTCTGCTCTCCTTGCTCCTTTCCTTTAGTTCAGATTCCTCTTCCCAAATATTAAGAATAACTTTTTGAGCTCTATGCTAAAGACTCTCTAACAGCCCTCTGCCATGTCATCTCCCTTACTTTTTGCTGCTTTCTGATTATCTCTTAACCTTGTGTCTGTCTTCTGAATTGAAATGCAAATCCCCCAAGGAATAATTTTTTTAGCTTCACTTATACAGTATATATTTGCTCTTTTTCCATACGTGTCCACAGTGCTCTGCATCTAGGAGGTGCCAAATGATATTTGGTGGTTATAGAAAAGTAGCTCAGAATTCTCCTAAAAGTTATTTTCTCTCTTAAACTCATTTAAGTTAAAATTAATAAATATAGTCCCTCAGCACTCCTAAGAAGCTAGTAGGGAAATCTCGGATGGTTTCATGAGTTCAGTGTCTGACTAAATGAAGATCACAGGTCCAAGTGGAACACTCTTCCTGACCTTAGGCTCCGTGAAACCTTACGGACTCCCTTAGACAGCTTTCTTCCATCCTCTCACCGCTGCTCACTCTTAAGTGTCCTAAGCAATCCCTTCTTTTGGCTCAACACAACCCTCCCTAGCTGGTAATCAACATCTTTCTCAGTCACAGTACCCTTTGACAGAATTCTGTGAAAAACAGTAATCTTCTTCGGCCTCAACAGTGACACTCCAATGACCCCACAGAGTTGTCCTTTTCCTGCTGACTGTGATTTTCTTGGGTCTCCCACTCAGGCAGCTGGAGTTTCCTCTCAGTGCCATTAGGGGTTCCCATGGTCTTCATTGGGGTAGAACTGTCTTCTGAAGGCTTCTGCTCTGGCCATGCCTCCCTTCACGTGAGTTCTCTTTACCTTCTCAGATTCACCCATCTAAGGCTCAGTATGCCCACAGCGTTTGATATTGGAGCCTGTTTATCTCTTGGGTTGTGTGTCAGGCCTCCTCTCAGAAAAATATTCTGCAACCTGATAGGTGTACTCTCATTTCCTCTTCAGAGAATTTGAAGAGGAGTCCAGGAAGCCTTAGACATATTTAGCTGCTTATTTTGTTTATACCATTCTCAAAAAATAAAAACAATCACCAAACTTCAAAACAAAGCTTCACTTTCTGGACTATTTAGGCGACACAGAGTGATGGCTCAAACTCAAAGATACTCCGCTGTGTGTGACCTTGGCATTGGGATTTTCCACTGGTGGCTTTTGTGTGTGTGTGTGTGTGTGTGTGTGTGTGTGTGTGTCTTTTTGAGACAGGATCTCACTATGTAGTTCAGGCTGGTCTTGAGCTCACGTTGTAACCCAGGCTGGTCTCAAATTCACAATGATCCTCCCAAGTGCTGGGATTATAGGCATGTGCCACCACACCCAGCTAGTGGCTTTCTCTGATGAAACAGGAAATTATATGACTGTGGATAGATGGATAAGGGTGGATCAGGAAAGTGTGTGTGTGTGTGTGTGTGTGTGTGTCCTGGCAGGTGTGTAAAAAAAAAAGCAGATTTTTCAGTCTAAGAAATTTCTCGGCTGTGGGAAAAGATTTGCATGCCCTTCTGTGTCACAGAGACTTGGTATGTTTGCAGCACGTCGTTGGGGTGCCTGCGTCTCAAATCACTGGCTCTGCGCAGCCTTGATGAGGTGCCCAATTTACATATTCTCGATTTAATCTAAAGTAGGTACTAATTGATTACTGCTGAATGTCTGCACGCTCTGATTATCTGTGCAGATCCTGAGGGGGGTGGGGAAATAGCAAGGGATCTTTCTTCTGTGAGGAGGACTTTGTTTTCTCTGATCCAAGTAACATTTATTTGCTAGGCCTGGGAGCTCCCCCCACCACCCTGTCTCTCCCCTCCTTCACCCACAATTGCTGAAAATAAACACCACCAGCTTCAACACTGGTTCATTTTAGGGTGTAGAATAAACTATTTTCTATTCAGTTATTCAGAATGTATCAGAAAATAGTTTGGAAACATGTCTGAAGTTTAAATTACTGTCATCTACCTGAAGGCAGCACTCTCTAGAAATGGATATATAGATTCAGGAGCCAATTTGCTGGATATAATCCAGGCTCTGCCACATACTAGCTGTGTGACTTCCGGAAAATTGTTTAGCCTCTCTGTGTGCTAGTTTAGCCATCTGTAACATGGGCTTAATAGGCTCCCCTCCTCCGCAGGGCTGTGGTGAAGATTCAGTGAATGAGTGAGTGCGTGTAACAGCACCAAGTCACAGCATACTGCTGTTTCCTCGGGGCTCTGAAGGGTTTGCTGGGGGAGGGAGACAAGGATTTTGGTACAAGTTCCCTTTGGAAATTTAAGGTCATTGCTGTCCTTTCTTTCCCTGACCTGCATCATCTCAGGTGTCAGTAATGGCAGGGAGCAGGTGAAACAGAGGGTAGATATTGTTGCAGTGGGGTATTATTGAGCAAGAACTATCGAGAAGACTTTTTCTGTTTATTAGGGCTAAGGAGCAAAAGCAAGAACAGAGAATCCAAGGCGGTGGGCCAGTGAACAGTCACTGGACACCCTCCGTAGGCCAGGCTCCCAGTTGGCACTTGTGACCTAAATCTGAAGGCTCTGGCCTCTTTCCAGAAGGAATTCACTATTGAGTGGCACCACTCCAAACCACTGTAACACAGGTTCACTGCTATCCCTCCTCAGGCATTTATTTCTGCTTTCATCCCCACAGCTGAAATTTTGGCTTGATTTTTAAATTTATACTGATGTGTAGCATACATGCAGAAAGGTGCAAGTAGTGAATGCACAGTCCTCACAGAGTAAACACACTTTATAGACAGTATCAGACCAAGAAACAGAATGTGTCCAGTTCCCTGAAGACCCTCTCCCACTTTGTGATTCCTCCCTGTCACTATTCCCTCTCAGTAGTAAACCACCTTTCTCACATGGAGGCTGTTCTTCTCAGAGTCACACTATCAGGTTTTTTGAGTGGGCACTGGTCCCTGGTCCAAAGAAGCTCAGAGAGCCTGGCTGGGAGAAATGACAAGATCAAGTATGACAGAAAGTATCTGGACTGTCATGATACTGGAGAGTGGGGGCAGCCTTCCTGTTGATCTAAGCAGACTCACATCTAGAAATTTGTTCCAGCTAGTCCTGGGGAAGTCCAGATATGTTCCTGTTGGCAAGTCTGGTTTCCGGGATCATTTGTGAAGACAGAAATATTAGCAGAAAACCGTCTGATGCCTTATAGCCTCATCTGGGGAGACTGGAATGGCGGGAAGCTGGGATCTAGAAGCTGCTTTCACTATGTGCCTGTCACCTGGGTTTAAAGTGTAGAGGCTGGGCTGAGGTGGCATGATAGAGAGACGACCTCACATAGCTTTTTAACGTGGCTTGGGCTAAGAGCAAGTACTCCAAGAGATCCAGGTGGAAGCCGAATGACCCTTTCTGATCTAGCACAAAAGTCACACAGCACCATTTCCACCACATTCTATTGGCTCCATGCCAATCACTAAAGCCAGCCCATTTTCAAAGGGGGTTTGGCTGGAGTTCACCTCCTGTTGGATAATGGCATATCCCATGGTAGAAGAGCCTGTAACAGGAAAGCTTTTGTTCCATTGTGCAACCTTCTTTGGAAAATATCTTCTGCCACAAGAGCTGTTAGCTCATGCTCAGGAGCAAGAGCTGCCTTATTTCATTTCTTGGGTCTGTATTCACTGTGTAACTTAATGGTAGGTGATGAGTTGGTTAAGTGGTAAGTTTCTTAACCCCTGTGTGCCTCACTTTTTACAGTTGGCATGATAATTCTGACCTCCTAGTTTTTGTATAAGAATTCAATGAAGTGAACCATGTAGAGTGTTAGTAGAATACCTGACTATAAACATTACCTTTAAGACTCAAGGAAGTGATTACTCAAGACCTGTGATACATTTTCTTAGATCTTCCCCAGGTGAAAAGCTGAGCCACGCAATTCCCATACCAGAGAGTGTAACAGCCCAGGTCACACCAGTAATTGATAGGGACTACAGAGACTAAGTATTAGATTATGACACTCTACAATTTACAAAGCCCATCATACCTATCCTTCAGTTAGTCCTCCAAACAACTCTGCAGGCACATAATATTCCCATTTTACAGATGAGAGTTATCTAGGCTGACTTAGTCATGTAGCTGGCAAATGGCACAGCAAGGGGTGATCTCAGAGCTATACTCTAAAGCCTCTTGCTCTTATCTTTTCCAATAAACTCAAGGGCAAGTTATCAAAGGAAATCTAAAATTTAATTAGATTTTAATTAATTTGAAAAGCATCCTGAAATCTTACTGGAAGTAAGAAGAAAAGGAGGAGGTCAACTCTCCAATAGTCATGAAATGTCACCGTCAGGGCATGAAGGGTGACCACCAAGCATGAGAAGAAACCTAAACTTATCACCTCCTCCAAAAAGGTGAAAGGTATTCTTAAAAATGGCTAGAAATGGCTTTCAAATTTCACAGCTCATCTTTCAGCCAAATAGCACCTTTTGCTCTGAAAACTCCAAATTTTCTCATCACTCCTCACTCTTTAAAGTCAAGAAATTAGCAATGTCCTCTTCCTTCCAATTCAGCAATGTCCTACTTCCAGTTTCAGCCCACCACATGGGCATCCAAATGCACAAATGCTGGGAAAGCATTGTAAATCCTGCCTTTCTGGTGTTTTCCGTTTATGTGACAGGAGAAAGGATGGCGCTTTCATCCATTTTTGGAAACAAACCAAAACACCCATAAATATTCAAGCTTATAATATTGACTTAAAGCTCAGTTAGAGCCTGGGTTGCAGTCAGCTCCTGATTATCCATGTGTAACTTATCCACAGCTAATTTTAAAACTCAAAATTACTTCCCTCTAACTTGCAGCACACCCTGGGCCCCCTCTGTGGGTATCAGCTCAGAGCACAGTGACACGAGGCAGAACTGCACCAAGCCATGGATCTGGCGACCCCACTTCTGCTCTGGATCCAACTCTTGATTAGCTGGGTGACCTTGAGCACATGTGTTTAGCTCTGGGACCTTCTAGGTTTTTCAACTGTAAAATGAGAAAGCTTGGCTTTCTGCTTTTTAAGATCCCTTCTCATTCTAAAATTCCAGGAGGGAGCAAAGGAGTCAAAAGAAATGGGAAGATCAGACTACTGCAAGGCCCTACATTGAAATCAAGAATACAATCCACCCGTTTTCCCATGAGACACTCTGTGGCCTCAAAACTGCTAAGTGCAGCTCTAAGTCCAGCACTTGAGACTCCGATGGTTATTTTATGAATTGCAAGATGAAATACACAATATTTTGCATTTTCCAAAGTATGATTCTCTTCCATGAGTAGATAGTTCTTTCTGAACATGGGAAAGGCTCTTTCTGTTCTGTTTGTTTTGTTCTGTCTTGTTTTGTTTTTCAGAACCTTGTCCTTCCCCACTGATAGATCCAAGGTGAGGATGGTGGGGAACCAGAGCCACTGCCAGCTCTCCTCCCCCCAGTAAGACCCTAAGAGAGAACCTTCTGAAAGCCATGTGATCCTCTGCTCTCCCCCTCCTCTCATTCCCAACCCTCACTCCTTCCACTGGCTAGAAAGATCCCCTCCCCCCCACCCCCACAGTCTTGCAAAGAAAGAAGTCTCTGAAGTCCTCTTACTTCCTGTCTTAGGGTCAAGCCCCAGACCCAGGCTTTCCTTATGAGAGGAAAGAGCAGCTATGGAAGGATGACGGGAAGGAACTTGAAAGCAGGGATGAAATGTGGGTATGCCAAGATCCCACCACCATGCCCATCGATGGAGCATATATGCAGTGCGAGCTCTGTACATGGTGCCATGGTAACACAGAACAGACACTCATGCCACTCACAGGAGGGCTTAGGTCTGAGGAATGTAGGGAGAGACATACGTAAACGTGGGTTTCCTAAGTACTGGAGATGATATGAAAGAAAGATGTGTAGGACCTGATGTGAGAAGGAGAGCAGGGGAAGGAGTGTAGAAGAGGAGATGCTCAGCTTCATACAGAGTAGGGATTTCCAGTGGTGCCAGTAGGAGGCAGACCTTGGTTCTGAAGCTAAACACAGTGGTATCACAAGAAGCAGTATTTCAAATAGTTGTTCATGTAACAAGAGGTGTAGCAGTGTGAGCTCTATGGGTCAGTTTCATCAAAGGTTAGGTATAATTGAGGAACTGACCTCAAACCCAAAGACTCTTTGTGTCATTATTTCCATGGGGTGAGGTGCTCTGTTTTATGCAACTTGTAAACAAGCTTTAGAACATAGTGTGTTCTTTAGTTACAAACAGCCTGTGTAGTGCAAAAAGAGGTCATTATGTACCTGCCTGAACAATACATGGTGTGAAACTGTGAAACCATGGTACGCTTGAGACTGGGTACTTCCAGGCCTGGGCAAGTGCTCTCCTATTTGAGACTCACACTTGTTTCCAGCTAGGCACAGTCTGCCTGGCATGAACTACAGGTGAAAGAACATCATGGATGGTAGTTCTGTCACCCTGGAGGAATGTGAGAGGGGAGGCTCCCCCCAGCCTACTTGTGGATTTGTTTATACTCCCTCTGGTGGCTGAGTCAGTTCTACACATTCTGTCCTTTGGCCTCAGAAGTAATCACACTCTACCTGATTCCAAAAGCCCTGAACCCCAGGACCTTGGCCATGTCCACATAAGCAATTGCATGAAGGTTCAGCATCTTCTTGGGTTGGGTTTTAATTAGCTACTGTTTGGTGTTTGGAAACTTATGACTTAAATTAACATATTTAATTCTTTCAGTACCTAGGGCAGCTTGTACTATATAATTTGTCAGACTTCCTAGAGTCGTACACTTCAAGATCCTGTTCTGGTCAGCTACTTTTGAGCTTCTTCAAGAACCAACAACTGAATAAGATTATCACAAGAGCACCTCAATGGTGTAAGGATAGTCATGCCCAGTAAATGGTGTATCGCTAAACCATCCTGGGGAACTGCAGAGTTGACAGAAGGTTCTAAAGCCACCGTGTACATAACTTCTAGGATGGTTTTGGGGGCTCAAACAAATTTGTGTCTTGATTCCATTTCCCCCTCTCTATGAACTTTTTTGGTTATTTACTGTTGCCTATCTCCAGCTTCTGCTTGCTTGTACTTTCAGCTTCCTTATAACATTGACTTGCATGGGGCCCATCTTGTCTTATATGACTTCTCTTCTCTCTACATGATTTAGCTTTAGTTTCCCTTGTAAATGGCTCCCTTCTCTTGGTATTCTCAAGTTTACATTTAATAGAGGCAAAATATGACCAGTTGAGCCTGTGCTTTAGAGCAAGACATGTTAGGTCATGGACTGGCTGCCCCGGGTCAGAAACTTATCCCTATTTTTGAGTAAGCTAATCTTTGAATTAGCCAAAGGGGTGGCAGCCACCTAATTCGAGTAGATAGTACATACCTTAAAGGAAACTTTGAATTTTGCTAGTTCATCATAGGGGAAAAATGGTATTCCTGGGATCTGATGAAACATACCCAAGGTTATACATATAATCAGGGAGTGTTTACTGATAATAGGTAGACCCTAGTTCTCCTACCATTTTTACACTAAACTGTACCATCTCCTATATTAGGTCATGTGGGAAGAATGTTCCTATACATAGGCATCTAATCTGTTCACTCACCTATTAAACCTGAAACTTAGGGACAATGTTTTTTCTCCTTTCTGTCTCTCTGTCTCTCTGTCTGCCTCTCTCTCTCTCTCTCTCTCTCTCTCTCTCTCTCTCTCTCTCTCTCTCCCCCCCCTCTCATTAGGCATCTTTTTTTCTATTAAAATTTGTTCCTACTTGAATTCATGGCTCGTTTATATGCCAATGATTTCAATGTCACTAAATTCAAGCCAAGATTAACAGTGAAGTGTTTTACCAAGTAAGATTCATTCAGAAAAGGAGAATTATGCAGCAAAATTCAAGTGAGAAAACTTGATAAATGAACAGAATTCTGAGATGGTGGTGAACTAGAATGTAGGTAAGTTGTCACTGAAATATTTCACCCTTTATTTCTCTTTTGTTGAAAATATTAGAATACAACTTTTGGATCATCTAAATCTAGGACATCAAGTCAATGTTTTCAACAAGCAGGGCTTGAATTTGGTTAGAAAAGTCTACATTACTTATTATCTTGCTTACCAGAAAATAAATTTTATGAAAATCCTGATATAACAATCACTGTGATTAATTCATTTATATCATTGGAATGTTATAGTTAATTCAATGGGCTTTTTAAACAGTAGAATGGAAGCACCATCACCTTCATCCTTAGATTTACCAGACTCACATGACTCAATAAACTATCCATCCATTATTCTGTTCATCCATTAAAAATGTGTGATACAAGACAAGCATTATGCTGGGGATAAAAGTTTGGAGCAGTCTGTTAAGTCAGCTTTCCACTACCATAACAAAATATCTGAGATAATCTACTTAATAAGGAAAGAGGTTTTATTTAGGCTCATTTTTTTCAGAGATTTAAGACCATAGTCATTTGACCTGTGGAAATATAGTACATAATGTCAGGAGCATGTTGCCAGAGGAGGCCTATTCACCCAGTGGCAGCTAGAAAGCAAAAAGAAGAGAGAAAGGAAGGGACCAGATTCCCAATATCCACATGTCCCAAATAATTTAACTCCTTTCTACTAGGCCTCCCCTCTTAAAGTTTCTACTAAGCTGCCAATGGTGTCATAGGCAGCTAACAGAGCCTCAGCACACAGGCCTTTGGAGAGCATCTCAGATCCAAACTATAAGAAAGAGATACTGTTGCCCACAAGAAACTTACAATGCAGGAATCTGGACAAGAGGGAATTACAATGCCAGATCCAAGGAGCTTAGACATATGAGTCACCATGGAGGTCATAATGTTGTCTGGCTGCCTGTTGTAGGACTGCCTTTGCTGTGCATATCTTATCAACTCTCTGCTAACACTGTCCAGACATCAAACTTCATAAGCAGATGACCCTCACACTGTATGTTAGTTTCCCTTAAGTGAATATTCTGGTTTCAATAATCACATTACATTCTGGTAAGCCTTTTTTCTTGTGCTTTACAAATAAGGCAACACATGGCTAAGGGGGTTGGTTTTGTCTGAAACCTGAGGTCCTTCCCACAATGATGAGTCTATGGACAGGGACCTACAACTCAAAGGGAAGCCTCAACCAGGTAAGAAAAACTTGGTCTTCCCTCTGCCTTAAGGCTTGGAGACATCCAGATATCTGAAGTATGAGGTAGAGAGGTGGATTTTAGAGATCAAGAAAAAAGTAAGAATTCTAAGAAAAGAACCCAAGAAAGATTGCTCCTTTTTAAGTCCCACATATGTAGGTAAAAGTAAGCGAGCTGCAGAAAGTAATACCTGCTTTGTAAGCATGATCAGCTTCATGGATTTCCTGCTTATGGCCCTTCAAGTATCTTCTAGCCAAGGCTCCTCAAAGGATGGCCAGGAACCACCAGCCTTGGATTCCTCTGCAGCACTGCGCAAGCTTGCCTGTACCTGAGCTCTACCTGAGATTCAAATCTCTTAGTCAGAATGAAGAAGTTCAAGTTTGCATTCTAGTAGCTCCCTTACATTTAAAATCTCTGAGTCTCATCATCAGTGAGTTCTTTTTGGAAGGTTTAATATGGCCTAGATCTCCTGCTCATCAAGAAATGTTCCTTCCAGTATCATACTTAAGAGATGCTAGATTTTATTATCACTGATACTTGTATTTCATTTTTTAAAATATAGACTCTAACATCTACCTCATTATAATGTCCCCATATCATGCCACTAGTTTAAGCCAGGGATTAGAAAACTTCTATAAGGAGCTAAATACTAAATACTTTTCCCTTCTATTTAAATCTGCTACTGTAGCACAAAAGTAGCCATGGACAACATTTAAACCTATGAGTATGGTTGTGTTCCTATACAACTTTGTTTACAAAATCATGGGGCTAGTAGGATCATGGCCAGAGTTTGTAGATTCTTAGTTTATGTCATAAGGCAGTTAAATATGTACTGCTTTACAGGATCTTCTAATATTGAAATGCTCAGCCTTGTATTTGTGGATTCCTTGCAACAAATGAAAGCCCACTAGAATTACCTCAGTAGTTCTTAAACTTGAATGGATATGAGAAGTCCCAGAGGCTTTATTGAAGCACAGATTGCTGGGCCCACACTCAACATTTCTGATTCAGTAGGTCTGAAATACAGCCCAGCCATTTACATTTCTAACAAGTTCCTCAGTCGTACTAATGATAACTGGTCCAGGGACAGCACTGTGAGAGCCACTGCCTTGAATAAAGGGGAAGAAGTTACTGGTAGGATTTATATGAGAATTAGGAGTCTCAGCTATGAAGCCAAGAATCTAGGATCAGCTCCACAGCGGTTCTCCTAGGAACTGGAAGGATCCTTATTGCTGTAGTAGCGAAGTGGGAAACACTAGCTATTTTAGCCCAAAAATGTGGAAACAAGTAAAGAGCTCACCTACTAGTGAATTGCTAAACCAAACGTGGTGCCTCCATATGGTGGAATGTTATTCCACCATGAAGGGGAATGAAGCACTGATACACACTGCAACACAGATGAACCTCGGAAACAATATGTTAATTGAAAGAAACCGGATATAAAAGGCCACATACTGTGTGATTCCATTTGTATGAAATATCCAGAGTAGGAAAATCTATAGAGACAGAATGTAGATTAGTGCTTGCCCAGAACTGAAGGGAAAGATAATAAGGAGCGACTGCTAATGGGTGTAGGACTCCTTTCTGGGGTGATGAAAATGTTCTAAAATTAGATAACAGTGGTAGTTAACACAGCTGTAAATATACAATGGTATGTAAATTATATCTCAATAACACTGTTCTTAACAATGAAACAGAAACAGCTCAGAGTAGACCTGGAGAAAGGTTGGCTCCACTTTCAGAACATGCACCTGTATCCAGTGTTATCATCCTTTGACGATGAAATACAGCTTTGGAATAATTTATTTGACAGTAGAGGTTGTATGGTATTTATTTATTTTGCCATACACCCAGAGCAACAAGTTGAGCTGTGATTAAAATTTTATGAATTACTGATCTGATGAAGGAAATTTTTTCCTTTTCTTTTTTTACATCAAAAACAGTCAATATCTTAAGTACTTAGCACAATTTTATGCACCCCATAACTTAATGTATTCTTATGGATGAGAATGATGACAGCCCCTTAAAGGCTAAAATTGCTTTTGTTGAAAAGCAAAACATAGCCTAAATTTACTTAGGAATCCATTGAAAAGGCTTGCATTGTTTACAGATCAGCATCTGCTTTGTACACAAAGAGCTTTTATACCAAGACCAGTGGTAGCTTTCTTTCTTTATTGTGGAACCTTTTCTGAATTCCTGGCTGGGAGAAAATGCGGTTAGTGATTCAACATAGACCAAGCTCCCTTTATTTTTGTTGATGTTGTATGATGCTAAATTCCCATTAACTTCCCCCCCATCACCAATATCTACAGACTAATTCTTACCACTTCTCAAAGCAAATAAGGAATGACTTGTGATCAAAACCATTTTGCAGAAGTAACACAACCAATTCAGAAAAATGAACATTATTGCCATATAAGGATGTAAGCATGAAAATAATCATATTTGGGGAAGATTAAAGGTTTAATAGAATGGAAAAGAGAGGATACAGCAATGTCAATCTGACATCTGATTCTGTATCTGAAAAGTGACATTACGATAAAAGAGTTAGAAATTGCTCAGTTGCTTCTGCTGCACGTGGTCTAAGAGTACACCGCTGGACAGTGGTTTACCCATGGTTTGGGATCACTTGGTCGTTTTCCAACTTTGTCTCTAGAGCCAGGAAACAGGGGCTGTCCTCTCTGAAAAGCCTTCCCTGTCCCTAATTAAAATGATCTTTTTTCTGTAATTCTACCATTACACTTTTGTATTCTTAGGTCCTCAAGGGTCTTTCTATTTATCAGATTCCCCTACTGAACTGTAAATTTTCCCTGGCAGGCTGAGTTGGCAATGAGTTTTGTGTGAAGGGAGTAGGAATGAGGAAAGCGGACAAGGTCCCAGTGAACTTTCCATGGGCTAGAGTTTTCTGTACAGGCTCTGGCGGCCTCAGATATACAGCCACTTGCCAATCCCACTCACAGTGGTGAAAGGAAATCTTTGCAGGAATTTCCTAATCAGACAGTTGTCATAGGTGGTAGAAGTCATCTGAGTGCTCTCTGCTTTCCGCAGTGTGAAAATGAAGAATTTAACCTTTGCTCAGGTGATTGTGTCTTAAGATCCCACGTTTGGAGCCAATTAAAAGTGGCAGTTCTGTAAGTTTAATCAACAATTTATTAAGTGACACCTGGAATATCAAAAACCCATTTGAAAGGTGATTAGAAGCCATATATGCAGGTCTTTTATAAACTCCAATTCATGCCAAATTAAGAACAACTTAAACAAAAGTAGTAAAGCTAAAGATTTTTTAAAATCTTTCTATGCTAGTCTTTATTAGTCCTTCTTCCTGTATTTCTGTCAGCTTCAATCTGTCCTGTCTCTCTCCACCTTTTTTTGTATCTTTGTTTCTCTGAAGGTTGCTTTGGTTATGAGCTGTATCTTACGTGTTTGTCTACTTTTCCTCATAGCTTCCTTTCCCTCTCTGCCTCTTCTCTCATTCTTGTGTTTGCTATGCCTACTTTCACCTTAAATAACATAGTATAAAGCAAATATGCTGAGAAAGAGTTGTTTAATAAGGTTTGGGTTTTTTAAAAATGAACTTTTGTTTCAGACATAGCACATTTCAGTTTTTGCATGTTTTATTTGGTTCTTTATAATAGCTCCGATGTTAAAATTTTGTCTTTTTATTTATCACAACCACATTTTTAAGTCACTGAGCACAGTTATAATAGTTACTTTAAAATCCTTGTTTGCTAATTCCAACATGGGGGCTGTCTTGGGTTTAATCATTGATTTCCTTTTCTCTTGAGAAAAGTGTACATTTTTCTGGTTCTTTATATATTGATTGAATTTAGATTATAACCTGGACATTATGAAATCAGACTCTGAGTTCTGTTATATTCTTCCAAAGAGTGTTGCTCTTTTTTAAATAGACAAGGAAATTGGTTGGTCTCAAATTGAAACTGCATCTCTTAGGCAATAGCTTACCTGGTATATTTCAAGTCTTCCCTGTGCTTTTGGTTCAAGAGTCAAGTGGGGATTTGGGGAAGGTACACTAAATTTAGAGTTACTTTCCTCTGATTTACTCCTTTTTAGGATTTTGCCTTGCTTTTTAGTGTTTTGTGTTCAGGTTGCCTCACTCTTCAGGTTGAGACTGGATTTTCTGCAGGAACTCCAACCCTTTGCAGTATCATCCACAGCAAGGCTAACTTCACACTAAAAGTGGTACAAATCAGAAGTCCAGCCCATTCCCCTCCTGTTTCCCACAGTTCACTGCACTTTCAGATGGGCTTATTTCTGCTTGCTCTCTAGAGCCTTCAGTTAGTCAGTTTTTAAATTTTTTTTCCAGAGTGTGTAGCTGCTGTCTGCGGGAGAGTTAGTCTAGTATGAGCTTACTCAGCCACATTGGGAGTAGGACTACTTTTTTTGGTTTTTGAGATGATATGAGTTCGATCCTTTGTATGGTTTTCTCTAAGAGGATGCTCATTTACATTGCAGGTCAGAGCCTTTGATTGATTTTTCTGTGTGGGCCAATGACCTTCAATAGAGAGACAGTTCTGTAGACCAGTCATAGGGAAGGATGTCACATAAAGCTTCCTTTAGATTTATTCAACAAAATTTACTATCCTCCCGTCAGGAGAGAAACACCGAGTTGCCTATCCTGGTTGTCTAGGGGGCATCCTTGAGCTTGTGGGAAGAGGGCAAAATTGACTATCACAAAGATTATATGCCTAAGAGGAAAAGGGAGATTTTACCTTTAACGAACATTGATTCTGCATCAGGTGCTTCTCTGACAAATACTCTCTTTAACCCTCGCCAGTCTGCCAGGTGGAGATTATTGTCTAGTTTTTACAGATGAGAGAAGTGAAGCTCAAAGGCTGTACAGCTAGCAATTTTTATAGGCTTTACATTTCAAAGGAAATTACTGCTAAAAAATTAGGTTGGCATCTTCCCATGTTCTTAAAATATTATTATTAATAATAAACATAACAATATTCAAGTACCACTTACTCCCTTTAGAGAAAAGGGATTGTGACTTAGTACAGTCCCTGACTTTTGACTGACAAGGTTTTATAAATGCTAAGTATAGTTTTCTATTAAGATTGAAACCTATGGGAAAAAAGCCGTGGGCTGACCCATCTTCAAAGTGTCCATTTAAGATTATTTTCTGTCAGCCAGGTGGCTAATGGGCTGTGTTAGACAATGGATAGATATTGTATTCTGTCTGAAACCATAGAATTGGAGAAAAAAGAGCAATTCCGCATTTATTTGGCTTGTCTACTGCCTGGGAGCCCAAACTGCAGAGAACATTTATTTCATCTGAACAAATGGATGACACCTCCCTGTTTTAGGTTGGAAGAAAACCTCTGCTCTGGCCTCAGTATGAACAGGGGCATTGGTTATAGCATATCCAGTGTGAGTCATTGTCCCCACACCGGGCAAAAATAGTGAAAGCATTCTGGGGTGATTTTAAGAGAAAGTGTTCAGTTAATGGTAGATTTCTCTAATGCTAGATTTTGAAAAAAAAATATTGACTCCTTCATGTTTTACAGAGAACTTGCAGACAACAGAAAAGAAGCCCCGTATTGAATTGAATAATGACTATGTAAAAAGATGAGAACACAAGAAGAGATGTTTAAAGCACAGTTGGAAGAAGAAACTAGTAAGGCTGAGTTAGACAGCAGCCTTAGCCTGGGATGACAGTGGCGGCTCCTGGGACAGCACTGGTTCTCAACCTGTAACATGCTCTGTCTGAAAGTGCTATGGCAAGGAGGACTGCATTTCTCCCCCGTGTTCTGCAGCTCGCTCTGCTTAGTCATTTGACCTTGGGGAAGTCATCTCACCTCCTCAGAGCCTCAGCTTTCCTGGAAAACAAAGAGGTTGGGTTTGGTTAGGTTACTTTCTAGATCCCTTCCAGCTTTAACACTTAAGGCGTTCTCTAGACTTCCCAGCACATCTTTTCCTTGACTCTGAGAGTCACAAATCCTATATCTGAAAAAGCAAAATGGCTTTAAGAGTATAGGAGGCATGTGAAACTTTTGAATTAGAATGGAAAGAAATTGAAATGAGAGCAGGACAAATACATCTTTCTCACCTGAACTAGAAAATAGGTGGCAGTTGACAAATGAGTAGATTTTGGACTACTCTCTGACTGTAAACTTTCCTGCACTTTTATGTGAAGCTAACAGTTCACTTTAAATATCTACAATGAGTTCTGACAGAGAAGAGCAGGTGGTTCAAATAATGAAGGTCAGCCACTAATGCCCAAATCCCACTGCTTTAGAAAGTGCTCAAAGACAAACTCAGATGCATAAAGAGGAGCAAACACATTTGTCCCAAACATGACCCTGCCAGTAGCAGGCTGGGCCAGTGGTGGACATGACTGGAATCCAAAGGTCAAATAGAGCCAGAGGAAAGGACACATGGTTTGGGGAGATCTCAGCACGACCTTGATGGAATGAACAGTTCAAGCTTCAAAGCTCAAAGTGTCGAGATCATGGATTCCTTTTGAACCATTACAGCTTTGAGATACTTTGGGGGTCAAGGATCTGTAAGTACCATAGAAAGGATGTAAGGTTGTTTGTTTCCTTGTCTTCTGAGGAATAGAATTTTTTCCAGAACATTTCTAGAAGCTAAACCTTCCTTGTCTCAAATTTTTGGTTCTCTAAATGATAGGTGAATCCCTTCTTCAGTCATATAGTGAAAGTTAAAAAAAATACTGACTGGAAGAAACCAGGTATCCAACGAGAAGGTAAAGAAGAAAAGGAAGAGGGGAAACAGTAAGTTACCCATACTATTGTCTATGAATTTTCAGAGAGGACAAAAAATTCTAGTAGTAATATTAATGGTCCGGTCTTGAGTTAGTATGGCAGTGGTCCTTACCATACACATGTCTTCTTTTTGGCTCTCTCAGAAGCATGCCACAAGGTTAGAAAGCAGATCTCACATAGCTCAAGTGAAGAAGTAGGAACAATAAGACAGGGAAAAGGGCCCATTAAGGTATGTTAATAAGTGTGCCATCCCTGTACGCACCTAGAGCTCAAACGGCCAGAAGCCCTGTGAGGAACTACAGAAAATGTACATGAGTTTCCTGGGACTGCTATAATAAATGACTGAAAGCTTGATTAGTTACAGCACAGACATACTCTTCTCCAGTTCTTGAAGGCAAAAGTCTGAAATCAAGATGTTGCCAGGGTGTACCTTCTGGAGGTTCTGAGAAGAATCCATTGCAAGACTCCCTTTTGGCTTTTGGTGGTTGCCAGTAAGCTTTGGGCTTCTTGGCTTGTAGATACATCACTTTCCTCTCCACTTGTGTCTTCACATTTCCTTCTCTGTGTCTTTTCCCCTTATCTTCTTTTGTAAGGACACTTGCCATTGGGTTTAAAGCATACCCTAATTCCAGATGATCTCCCTGAAGTTCTATAACTTAAATGTAACTTGGGAGATGCTTTTTAAAAACAAGGTCATATTCAGTTTCCAAATATACTCATTGTTTAGAGGGTCATTGGTAAGTCTACTCAATATCCTCTTAAGATTGTCCCCCTGAGGAAACTGAAGGATAGGATTCACAGACTTCAATCCTCCACTGGGTGAAGGTTGCCCCATGGAGGTATCAAATTCCCAGGCCTTGGGCTGTACTTACTTGGGGCTGAGCAAGCTCCTTTAGTGCTGGTAAAATCTCTGAGATAGAGAAGCAGAGAGATTCAGGTAATCTAGGAGAGAAACACTCAGCATTATAGTCCACGTACATGGGAACTGACAACCACTGCCACAAGGGACCTGGTCAGGAGCAGGTATGTGAGTAAGGACATCAGTAGTGACTGCTACAAGACATAGCAAAGTAGCTGTATGAAGAATGTATGAGAACAATGTGAGGACCCTGGGGCACGGCTAGAGAAAGCAGTGGCATGACTTTTGCACACTCAAGCAGGGAGCCATGAGACACACCAGAAGCCATGGGAAATGGTGAAGTCTAACCTGAAAGAAAAGGCCAATTACCCTAAAGAAGCCATCCAAAAGCATCCATTAGGCACTGTCGCCTTGTTCTACTTCAGAACTTTTCAGATGGGTTTCACCAGTGACTTCAGAAGTTAACCGAATCCTCAGGAGCTATGAAGATGTTTCTTGAACATCTATGATCAGTGTAGACAAAAAATATTGAGCTGGACACACAAAGACATGTCTAGGGAAGAACAGGGAATAGCAAAAGACAGAAATTAGAGTCCCCGCCAGACAAAACTGGGTTTAATATAAAACTGCAATGTGGGTTGGGAGGAAGGAAATAAGAACACAATTAACCGAAAATAATGTTGGGGACCTGGGTAGGATTCAGATCCTGTTGGCAGGTTCAAGGGCCTAGAAGAGGGAGGAAGTATCAGCACAATGACCCAGAGGCTTCAAGAGCTAATCTGGGTAGCAGGCCTGGTCAGTATCAAAGGCATGTTGGGGAGGAGCTAGCTGGGCCCCTAGGATGACAGAATGCCAAGACCTACTGGGTCAAAGGACACATTTTATGCCTCTGTCAATGCCTTTGCAGACCCTACTGGCCTTTCTCTGTTGATGGTTCTGACAGTCAGGGCAAACTCAGGAAGGAAGAAGAGAGTTGTATTTGAGACATCTCTTGGCCAGTACTCTGTGTAGACTAAATGGCTTTATTTAACTTAACTGTTGAGTTATTTTGGCTTGAATTTTCTTCTACTTTGGATATAGAGAGTCACTATCCAATAATTCCTTTTGCTTTCAGTTCCAATATAAACATCCTAAAAATGCATTTGTTTGGTATGAGAACTAACCGGTTTGTTAGTGGAGATAATGCTAACACTGTAAGAAACAAATCACAACATGTTTGATATTGAAACATGGTAGAGGACTATTTCTAGCTCACTTAATGTCCAAAACATGTGTCCTTGATGAATGGGAGAACCCTTCTAAGTAGATTCAGATACCCTGGCTCCTCCTAACTTGTGGCTCTACTATTTTCAACACATGGTTTCAGGGTCACTGGTCTATCTCAGGCTAGGACTTGGGAAAACAGCTTAGAGAGTCCCTCTATGAAGTCTTTAGGGACCAGCCTGGAAGTCAGAAGCATTGTTTCTCTCCTACTCCACTGACTAGAATTTAGTCCCGTGCCTTTGCTTGACTGCAAGAGAGCTTGGTAAATACAGTTGAGTGAAGAGGAAGTGAGCTAGCCAGTTCCTATTACTCCTGAATAATAAGCACTGGGCCTCTCTGCTAGTGCCTGGCAGGAAGGAGAATGGAAACTCAACTGAGCTTACCGGTGGGTAAGACTTGAAAGGGAAGCTCATCTCTGCTCTGCATGGAGTTGGTGGATTCACTTGCATAGCTGCGTCGTCTGACAAGCTCAAGCCAGCTTTGCTCACATGTCATTAGCCTGGGTTCTGGCCATGGGTATGAGCATCTTTGACTTCCTTCACCTGACCTTAACTTTTCTTTCCAACTGGGTGACTTAGACTTCTTCTCATGGTGAGTCAAAGTAGCAAGAGTCAAAGCAAAGGCAACCAAACTTCTTACGATCTTGGCATGCGGCTGCCACACCGTCACCCTCACTGCACTCTGGGGGACAGTGCAAGTCATAGGCCAGTCCATATTCAAGGAGAGAGTAAATGGGCTCTCTTGGTGAGAGGCATGCTATTATCTTGGTGCATTTGGGCTGCTTTAAAAAAATATCATAAGTAGAGACTTATCAGCAACAGACATTTGTTTTTCACAGTGCTGGCGGCTATGAAGTCCAGGATCAAGGCACAGGAAGACTTAGTATCTGGTAAGGGCCCATTCCTTTTAGATGGTGCTTTCTTGCTGTGGCTTCGCTGGGTGGAAAGGGAGAAGGAGCTGAAATTAGTTTGTTTTCCCTTGCTGTAAAAAGACTTAAAGCCAGATGTGGTGTGCATGCCTACAATTCCAACACTCTGGAAAGCTAAAGCAGGAGGATTGCAAGTTCAAGCCCAGCCTGGGCAATTTGGTGACTCACTGAGATTTTGTCTCAAAAAAATTCTTTTTAAATTGTTAAAAAACTGGGGAAGTAGCTCAGAGTGAAGGCCCTGATTCCAATCCCTAGTATAAAAACAAACAAACCTGGGGTTGGATACTTTATAAAGAAAAGAGGTTTATTTATAGCACAGATTTGGAGGCTAGAGGTTCAACACTGGGAAGCCCCCTTGGTTTGGCACCTGCTGAGAGCCTTGTGGTGGATGGCCTTGTGGTAGGAGCACACGTAAGAGGGAGAATACATAGTGAGAAAGGAAGTCAGAGAGTGAGGAGGGATCATTCTTGCTCTTTTGTAAGCCTTTCATGTAAACCAACTGAAGTATCACCAGAAATATGTTAGTCCTTTCCAAGAGCAGCCCCCACCATGATCCAATCACCTCCTCCTAGGTCCTACCACCTCACATTGCCACACTGAGGACCAAGATTATAACACATAAGTCCATATTGGACAAACCATGTACAAACCATAGCAGAACTCCCTTGAACATTTTTTATGAGGCATTAATCCCATTCAATCTAATCATCTCCCAAAGGCCCCATCTCTTAATATTGTAACACTGGGGACTAGGTTTCAGTGTACAGTGGCAGTCATGCATGTACAGAATGGGAGGAATTATTGCTAGCTATATTTGCAGGCACAAGTAGCTGGTAACAGAAGGGGAACCAGGCCCACAGGCAATGAGACTCAGAAAATGTAGCAGTGGTCAGTAGGCAAATGTCTTCACTTTGGGAGAAATGGGGAGAGGAAGGGCTTGCAGCAGGTAGCACAGCTACAAGGACTGCTATTACTGATATTACTTCAATCCCTAGAATCCCTAGTGGGGGAGGGGTTATATCATAGGCCCAAGTCTGGGTTAAGAGCACCTATGCACATGTCTGTCCATGCCTCCCAAGAAGACTGTTATTAAAAATATTGTGCTAGTGAGCTTCCTGTCACTGTGACAAAACACCTGTGATAACTTGTAAGGAGGGAATATTTACTTTGACTCATGGTTTCAGAGATTTCAGTCCATGGTTGGTTGCTTCCATTGTTTTGAAGTCTATGACAAGGAAGAACACTGTGGTAGGGACCATGTGGCAGAGCAAATCTACTCACCTCACAGTAGTCAGGAACTTAAAGAGAAAGAGAAAAAAAGGACCAAAAGGGGCCAATTCAAGGACACTCACCCCCACCCCCAGTGATCTAACTTCCTACCAAGGCTCCACTTCTAGAAGGTTCCACCACCTCCCAGTAGCATCACAGGCTGGAAATCATGTGCCTTCGGGGGACATTTAGGACCTAAACCATAGCAAGCTTACTTTATTGTCATAGCTTATGTGTTTCCCAGTGTTGCTCTCTCTGCATTTTAAGACCATTAAAGGTTGGAATGATGTCTTACTCCCTGATGTCTCTCATGCACTTAGCATAGTGTCTATCATATAGTAGATAGGTAACAAATGCATGTTGAACCCTCCATACAGGCAAGGCCTTCCTAGCTCAGCATATTCTTGGCCAGGCTGCCTTCCATTGGCCTTGACAAGGCCCAAAATAGGCCTGAAGACAAGTTCACAGAGCCCTGCAGGCTCCTGGCATTCTTACCACTTACTCTTCTATGACACACTGACACAGCCTCCAAAAAGGTATCACAGTGGCAACTGACCAAGAGACCACAAGGGCTTCTCCTATTGTGTCTCACATCTTCATTTATCTTGACCATCGTGGTTGTCCCCTCCCTCCAGTTTTTGTATCTTAAAACCCCTCTGCCCAAGTGTTCTGAATGTTCCCTAAATTAACTAGTTCCCAATCCTGCCCTCCAACCATCTGATGTGTTAGTTCTGCCCCTCAGAGCATGGGATCTTCACAATTCCTTATGTTTTCAAGCTGTTCTGTAAACTTAAAGGAAAGAAATAAAATAAAGATCAAAGGCTGAACTCTTCAGAGAAAAGGTCCATCATTAATAGATAACTCCATCCTGCACAGAATCTAGGCTCTGGGGGGTGAGGTACAGGGAAAGAGAAATAGTGTAGGCCTTTTAATGCCAAAGAACTGAGAATGTTTCTGTCACATCAGAAGAGCAAAATATCATAGCGTGGCTGACTGGCTGGGGATAGCTGGCCAAGCTCCAGGAAAGATGAAGGTGGGGTGACCACCTGCAAACTATGTCATCCAACTGCTTCTGCTGGATACACCACATGCCTAAGCTAGGGTTACAGCATGCTGTCAAAACAGTATTTGTGTCATAAGTCTAGCTAGCCAGACTAGGGACTGCCAGAATGTTCCCTTCACTTATTGTCTACCTGAATTCTGCTTGAAACCTTAGGACACTACCTCCTCTGCTGCCCTCGTAAGAGTGATGTTTTCCTACCACCCTTCCACACCCAAACTTCTTGAGTCCCTGGGCCACAAGTGGGTAAAAATTGTCTGTACTGTTCACTGCTATTTGCACCATCAGTGCACAATACACATCTAACTTTGTAGAAGGACAATGGAGTACAAAAAATCTTAGACGTCAGTGCACCTGTAAACAAGTTTTGGGAAAGCTGATGGGGAGTCCTCAAGGCAAAGCTGTTAATCAGGGAGCTCAGCAGCTCCCATGAAGGCATGTGGCCTTATTGTCCCTGCTATATTCACTCCCTGGCTGGAGTAGCAGGTGGTGCTCATGGTTTAAACTGGGTGATGGATTTTGGGGCCCAGCTCCTGGGCCTGTCAGAAGTTAACATTCCCGACAGGCGTGTGAGAGGGACACTGTGAGGGTTGCCACAGTTGCCTCGTTTCCATCGTCTTTCACCTTCCAATCAGACACATGTCACCTTTCACTCAAATGTGATCACCAAGATCATTGTCTTTTTCTCCACAGTTGCAACTTCCTTAACTCTGGGCCATCTCAACATCCACATAGAGAAGCCCTTCCAACATTCTGGCTCCTTCATTTCCTTGACAAAGCGGGCTTTGCCACTCCAGCTCAGCCACCCATTGCTAAGGTGACAGTATCAAGAACTCCATTCTCTTTTTTTGGTTTTGTTTTGTTTTTTGCGGTACTGGGGATGGAACTCAAGATCTTGTGCTTGCCAGGCAGGTGCTTCTTCCACTGAGCTATATCCCCAACCCAAGAACTCCATTTTCAAACCTCACTTTCTAGCTTTCCTTGCTCCCACTTCCTGTCCCAGCTCCCTGTCCCCCATGCAGTGATTCTACTCTTGAGCCAAATTACATGCCCTAGTCCTGTCCCTGTACCAATTCTTCACTGAATTTTACCCCTCCACTTTCTCCCTCTCCCCATTTCCACATTAGAATCCACAGTGCCTTCCCATGACCCCTCCTTATACATAGTCAGCTCCTTGTACGTTCGCTCAGTCCCATTGCTTTCTTGCTGGTGGTGAGTAAACTCAGCCTCGTTTGACTCCAGTCTGCCACCTCTTTCATCCCATCTCCTAGGCTAAAGGTGGCTGGTGAAAAACATTCAACCATTGCTGATGGGGCTCAATAGAAATTTATGACAGCCGACCTCAGGTGGGGCCTCAGTGCAACCAGGCAATCCTATCCCATTTGCCAACTCAATTTGCTCTCCTTTCTCCCTGAGATGACTATTTCACAGTTTTTTCACCTTTCCTCAAACCTCCAGCAATTCCTCTCAGCTGATAAACTTCTTTATTTCCCTGAGAAAAAAGCACTCAGAAGTGACCTTTCCTCCTTTTTACCACCTCATTTCCCTACCTGCCAGCATCTATACTTTCCACCTCTACCTCTCCTACTAATGAAATGAATAAACTTCAGGTCCCTTTACCCAAGGCCAACCCCTCCCAGTGTACACTGGATTCCCCTCCTGCTGATGCTCCAAGACTTTGCTCCTGCGGTGATCTTCCCTCCCTCCTGCTTCTTCCATTTTCCTCTCTCCACTGGATCATTTCCATCCACATCACAGTATGCTATAATACCTGCCATTAAAAAAATACATAAAAACCTCACTGGTACACGTACTTCTCCAAATGCCACCTACTGCTCTGCTCCCTTCATGGTAAAATTCCTTTTCTCTACCCCTGCCATTCCCATTCTTCTCTTTCCCTGACCATCAAGCCCCTCTTGGTCTTTTGTTGTGAAAGGAGAATCATTTCTCTAGCCTTGTTGTTAATCTTCAGAAAATATTTCCCACCATCAGGAAACTTTGTGCCACTAGTATTCTCTGGCTCAGATCACCCAGGAGGCGCTGGCTCTGGTGCCTATCTGACTTGGGGCTAGACTGATCCAGGCTCTGTGCATACTGACACAGACACTTGATGAAGCCCCACCTAGGCCCACTTGGAGAATCTATTCCAAGTTTCTATCTCACCCACAGCCTTTCTGTGATCTAGTATCTGAAGCTTTGCCTTCCACTCCTGTGATGCAAAGAAATGTATCATGCTGGAGTTTTTCTCCCCTGGGGTCCCCTCTTTTTTCTCAGTTGCAGGACCTGGGCATTATTCCCCATGCCCAAAGATTTTACATTAGCTGCTCTTTCAAAACACATGAGTCTCTTTTTTGTGAGTTATCTTCCACCTGTGGAAACTAGAAAGATAAGTGCATAGGAAATAGCAAATCAATTAATTAAATAGATATTTGCGAATCAACTGCTCCATTTTAGTAATGAGCAAAGGAAGCAAATTTGTGTCCACGTAGATCTTAGAGTCTAGTGTTGATCTTTCATCTTTCATCTATTTCTATGTATCCACCATATTCTCATTTACTATCCATCAAGACTATATTATCATCTTTTTATAAAAGTGGTGGGGCAGACCTGTAATCTCAGCTACTTAGGAGGCTGAGTCAAGAGAATCTTTAAGTTCAGAGTCAACCCATGAAACTTAACAAGACCCTGTCTCAAATAAAAATAAAAATAAACCTCAAACCATCACATTGGTGGTATATCTATTATTGGCAGAAAAGGCCCATTCATTGATGGGCACAAATGGGTCATGATTTCCAGTTTTGTACATTTTTGCACATGCTACTCAACAGCTATCTTGTCAGACATAAAACTCATTATTAGCTCCATATCACCATTAAGGAATCTCTGGTTTAGAGAAACAGCTTTCCTAAGGTCAATCAGCCATTTAGTGGATGAGTTAGAGCCTGAAGTTAATACATACTTCTACACTCAGATTGGATGGTGCCATAGGCCATATAGTTATAAACACCATGGCTTACTAGGTACCCATAAAAATAATATGAGCATCCAAGTTCTTTCTTTAGCTATGTAGCTTACATAGATGCACTTTTTGTTGCGGTGATGACTACAGGGAGTAACACAATTTCCTTTACCTGAAACTCAAAATGGTGACTGAGTAAAGATGGCCACTCCCCATTTACATCCCAAGCAGTAGGATATATGTGGTATTGTTCTTCACTTCTTCATTAAGTAGTCACCTGTATTGCTTTATTTCCAGTTTCTAGTCATACATAGTTTCATTATTCAAGAGGCTATGGTAGTATTTACCAAGAGACTCCTGGCAATTGTTATTCTAAGCATCCGTAATCACGCTGAGCTCAGATACACCATTATTGACATGTAGCGTGAACATAACTGTATTCCTCAGGACTTAAAATACATAATGCAAAAATAGTAACCTGTAGGGGGAGCTCAAGGCTTCTCTCTAATCCCTCTAGGGTAGACAAGAACTAGGGATGAGTCAAGGGCAAAGACATTACTGGGCCTGGGTGTGGGCAGGTGGTCTTTGATGGTGCATAGCCTGGAGTTAGAGGCCTCTGTGTGTACATAACAAGGTTCTTTTTTATTTATACTTTCCCTTGGAATGCAATCCTTTGAGAATTCCCCCATACAGCTGATACCATAGCAGGGGCCATTCCCACACCTCAGGAACCTTGACGGGAGCTGGGTAAGGAAAGAGAAAAGATGACACATAGGCTCCCATTATTCTAGACTTTCAGCCAGGACAGCAGTGGGATCCTGCACCTTGCCACCTTCCCAGCGTTCTTACCCAGTTCCAGGGATTCCACACAGGAGCGAAGAAGGGTTGATGTCAAGTCCCTATGACATTAAGCAGAAGGACTTTGCCAGGAAGTCTCTCTGAGGGACCCTCAAAAGAGCTATTAGGGCTGTCTGTGACTACATTGGGCTAATTTTGTGAATTTGGGGATCAGAAGGTCTGATCCCCCACTTCATTAGTAATGCAGCACAAGCCAGTACAGTAATCCAATTTATGACATAGAAAATGTGTCCTTAGAAATGATATAAACATAAGTACTATACTATGTTTTGAAAATGAGTTATAAAATTATATAGAGAGGAAAATTTCAAGTAAAGCATTAAGACATAAGACAGAAATATAGGTTATCCAACAAAATGGATCCATAGGACTTGAAATAGGGGTGTAGGCCCTGTCCTAGGGCTCAGGCAGCTGAGGTTCTTGAGCTTTCCCCTAATAGGCTCTGCCAGTGCTGCAGGCTTCAGGGAAGAGGCTTGGGGAGGGGGAGGAATTGCCTCCAGGGGAGAGGAGGGGAAATTATTAACTTCTCTTAGTTTAAATTCCCTCGAGACAGACACTAAGAGGAGAACAGCAGAGGATGTGGGTGTAGGTGACTA
>PVLD010020487.1:0-33797 GCA_004027595.1 Dinomys branickii | reverse complement strand
CCCTGCCCCTGGAAAAGCACCTACAGCAGTGGAAGCAGACTTGCCCATAGTTGATCAGGGCTTCAGAATGTGAAGCCCATGTTTGCCTTTATTTTTCATACATATCCTTTATTTCTGTTTTGAGTTTTGTGTTGCAATCTCCATATATTACATTTGCTAATTGAATCTGTTCAGGTTTGTTTTCATTGTACAATTAATTAGAAGACCAAGAGCCAAAACCGGACTTTGCTTCTTTGACAAAGTATGCTACTGAGTCTGGAGAGTCACACTAAAAACACAGCATCTATGATTGACTTTTTTTTTTTTTTTGCGGTACTGGGGATCGAACTCAGGACCCTGCGCTTGCTAGGCAAGCGCTTATTCCACTGAGCTATATCCCCAGCCCCTGATAGACTTTTTTTAATCTATGGTATTTATCATGATTGCCAAAAGCTATTGTTTAGAGCCAGTATAATAATATTAGATGATTGTCAGCTGAATTTTTATCTGAATGATTTTAAATATAGAATATAAGACACCTTACTTAAAGACAAACACCTTACTTAAAGACAACTAAAAATATGTAGAGGAATTGACTTTAAGATCTCATATTCAGGTGGTTAAAAAAACTCACAGCTGCCAAAAATGGTTACCTCAGGTAATCAAAAGGGTAAGAAAGCCAGTGATAGAGGGCTTGCCCAGCATGCACCAGGCCCTCAGTTCACTGTCCAGCACTGGGGGTGGGGATCAGTTAGCAGTGGATAATTACCATAGCAGGGACAGAAGTACTTGGATACCGACCTACAGGCATCTCACAAGAGTTCATCTTCTGTGACTGTCTTTAAAAACAAGACAAATAACACACCTCTTTTTGGGTTACAGTGAGTCCTTTGTCTTGATTAGGTTCCAGATGAGAGCCAGATTTTAGGCTAAATCTTTTACCATACCAGAGTTATAGATTCATGATAGTCATCTTTTACTCTTCCCAACACGGGTTAAGTGACATTTCCTGTGTGCTATTCTTAAAATCTGTAAAACTACAATAAATCAAGGGATATGGGAGGTGTTCGTGAGGAGAAAACAGGGGGGACCAATTGTGATAAGAATTATTTTGTTTTTCTTCCAAAATTCGGGGTAGAAAATCCATCTAACCAACTGATAAGATTGTCTTTGAACTGCCTCTGAAATATCTTTCTTAGTTTGCGTGTTAGCACCAAGTGCTGATTTGGTTGTGATGTGAGCTGCTGGGGTGTTGAAACATGGGTTTCTTTTTTATCCTGGGGCTGGTATGGAGGATGGGGAAGGAGAGAAATGACAAAGGCAACAGGCATGCGATGGTGAGGCGCGGTATACATTTGTTTCAGGAGCCCTTCATCCTCACTTTCAGGCACTATTGAATGCTCTGTGGGTGGTAGCCTCATGTGTGGGAAAGAGCTTAGTTGTAACAGCTGACATTTATTGAACACTTGCTATTCTAAGCACATTATATGTATTAACTCATCTAATCCCCATGACAACCCTATGGATTAGCAAGGTGCAAATCTTGACTCCTCCACTTCTTAACTGTGTAAACTTGTGCAAACCTGTGTAACTGTGTAAAATTCAGGTTTTTTTATGAAAGAAAACTATCCCTTAGAGGTTGATGTTGGCATTAAATGACTTTATAACTATAATGCATTTACAATTATGCAGGATATATAAAAGAACCCAATAAATGGTGCCCAAAATATAAAATCTGTTCATACACAGATTTAAAAGTAAGTGTTCATAATGGTGTTATTAATAATAGCCCCAACATAGAAAATGACCAGTGTCTTTCAGCTGGTTAATGTATTAAGGACCATATATGGTATATCCATCCTGTGGAATACTACTCAGCAGTGAAAAGAGAAGGCATGTGGATATGCACAAACACATGGAGGAATCTCAGACATTATGCTAAGTGAAAATACAAACACAGAGGTACTGCATGATTTCATTTATATGATAACCAAAAAAGCCAAACTGTAGCAACGTAAAGCAGATGAGTGGCTGCCAGAAAATGAGCAAAGAAGTGAGCTGTGGAAAGGTACTAGGACACCTTGTAAAGTAGGAAAGCTGTTTTGTATCTTGATTGTGGTGATTGTACAACTGCATATAATTACTAGATTTCATCAAATTGTATACTTGAAAAGAGGTAAATTTTAATGTGTGTAAATTACACCCCAAAGCTAGAAAAATGCACTTGCTGCAAATTGAACGTGTGTACAACATTAGACTTCCTTGTGTTTCAGAAGAAGGGAATGACAAATCTAAGAACACATCCTGATTTGGTGACTGTTGGGATTATGTCAAAGGAGAGTCAATGCGGGTGATGTTGAGCCTCTCCATACACCTGTCTACTCTTAAGGGTAGAAAGGATGATGGCAGGGGACCGATGAGAACCTGTGTTCTGACAGAAACCACAGGGAAGGCACACATACTTTGAAAACAAGAAATCCCATGCAAATTCAAGATGTGTGGTGCTGGTAGGTGTCAGAGCAGAGCACAAAGATGGGAGAGAGTTCCGTGGGCAGAGGAATGGCCAGGAAAGGGCCCTGGCACATTCAGACTTGGAGGGGTTAGATCTAAAAGTGCCTGGACTGGGACGTATTGGGAAGCCTCACACTGTCAAGGACTTTGGAGCTTGTCAGCTAGGGCTGTGGAATGCTCCTGACTGTCCCATGGTTTGCTGCTGTACCCTGCTTCCTTCCCTGATTGTGACAATTCTTCCCCACTCCAAGTTCAGTGACATCACATTGGTATCTTAAGATTGATTTAGCCATAGTGGGAGTATTTACATCTGGAAAATCAAATGCTCCAGAGCCCAGTCCCTCCCTACTGCCAGCCAGTTGTTAACCGTTTACCAGCACACTGTGACTGTATTCCTGAGTACTCATGAACCTGAGAGAAGGGAGCAAGCAGAATGACGTAGAGGTGGCTGGGGAGGTTCAGGGAGAACAACAAAGAAGATGAAAAGGAACAAGTACTTAATGCTGAGAGAGAAGGCCGGTTCTGTGTTGTTTCCACGACAATGTAGGCAGCAGGGTGCCTCAGCCCAAGCACGGGTGTAAGAAGCAGCTCCCCTGAAAATGCGGCCTTTCACCTGTTCAGTAAAAGGCACTCTCCCTTGTCTCAGCTTCTCTGTGATGTCCACAGCTCTTGAGTTGTTAGTGCATGCAGTACAGAATCAGGTCGTCTCTTTTTGCCTCCTGGCTTTCTTCCAGTTTCCAGCACCTAGAAAACAGTGATGATGGCTGAATTCACGAACTGGTAAGCTAATTCTTATCACAACATTACCCATACTATAAGCTTGCTTCCTTGTTCGTCTGCCTCATTAAAGTGCAGACGCCAGAAGAGCCAGGAATTCTGCACATTTGTGTATCCTAGCCCCCAGCACTGCACAATAGGTGCTCCAGAAATGCTTGCTGAAATAACGAATTTGGGTGATTTCAGTGTTCACTAATGTGTAATTATCAGAAGATCAATTAGCACTCTGCAGCATAAAACAAACATTGAGTTTCCTAAAACACTTAAAAGAGTACTATTGTGCTATGCTTATCCCAGGCTCAGATCCTGGTGTTTGCTGTTGGAGAGCATCTGTCTGCCCACATGTCTGTGTCTTTGTACAGCACTGACATTTAAACTGTTTACTCTCAAGGTTTCCTCCAAATCTAAGATGCTATGATTCTAAGAAGGAAGAGAACTCAGGCTTTGTGGGCTTAAAACCAGGACCTTTTATTGTTCTGTGTTAAGGTGAAAAGTTCTGTACTACATAGAACTTTTCTATGCTTTTGTTTGACTTCTTTGTATCAGGTTTTCTGAATAAAAGATGATGTATATAAGCCATCACTGGGCTGGAGCTGTGGCTCAGTGGTAGAGTACTTGCCTGCTATGTATGAATCCCTGGGTTCAATCCACAGCACTGCAAAAAGAACAGTGACCTTTGATAAGCAATGTTGGCTAATCATTATTTTCTCATTCTCTTCTATTTCTGTTGGCCCTCATCTGAGATATGCTAATATCTCATGCCCAGGTCATACTCCCTGGAACCTGGGAATGTGTCACCTTATATTTAAAATGGCAAAGGAGCCCTTTTTGCATATGTGACTAAGCTGAGGCTCTGCAGGTGGAAAGATTAGCCTAGATCATGCAGGTGGCCTCATTATCACCACAAGGGGCCTTTCTGAGAGTGAAACGGAAGCGGAGGTGAGGATGGAATCAGAGATGAGAGGGACAGACATTAGAAAGTCTTTGGCAGGTGGCCATTAGAAGCTAAAATGGGTGAGGAAATGATTCTGTCTTAGAGCCTCCAAAGGATTCCTAGGCTTCAGCCCAGTAAAACCAATTGCAGACTTCTAGCCTTGGGAGATGGAAGAGAGTACGTTTGGATTGTTTTAAGCCACTCAATCTATGGTCATTTTTACATCAGCCCTAGGAAACTAGTAATCAAGGACTTTGAGGTTTCACTAGAGCATCTTTCGCTCTCCATGCGCACTTGAACGTGAGTAGGGATCATGGGGGATCTTGGCGCAGCTTGGTGGGAGGAGCCAGGGATTTGCGGCTGTCTGCAGCTCCCAGGTGACCCTGTGGAAGGCTCTGGAGGAGATAATTCATGCTCTGGGCTCCTCTCTCCTTAATTGCTTTTGGTCAGCGTTACTAAAATACTCTATCTTGGTGTGCCTCTTAGTTTCTAGGAGCACGTAGAGAATTAGAAAACGTTTCCAGGCGAGCCACAAAGGCTTGGAGTAGAGCCAGGAGGAGAAAGAAGAAAAGAGGTGCAATTATTCAACCTGAAGAAAAGAAGGCTGAAGGGTGATTTAATAATGGCATGTGAGAAACCAGAGAGTTACTAGGTGGGAGATGGTGATTAACTGCGCCTCATCTCTGCTCAGCCAGCGAGAGGGTAAAATAACAGCGAGAATTTGGGTTTAGGGACTCAGTACTGGCAGGGAAGATTGTGGTTTTCTTTCAGAGAATTGTGCAGCTGCAAAAGGCCCTGGAATCTACCTGGTTCCACCCCATCATTTTCAGCATGGTTGAAACCTAGGCTGAGAGTGACCTTTGGAAGTCGCAAACAAGCAGTGGAGTCAAACTCTTAGTTCACTGCGTCGCCTCATTGAAGGCTGTGCTCCAGGTATAAAGATTTGGGAGCTGTTCATTTGGGGTTTTTTCCCCTTTTATTTAGCAATTCTAAGATTGAATCCAGGGCCTTCATACTGAGCTATATCCCCATCCTTTTTTTAGTTTTTGTTTTGAGACAGGGTCTTGCTAAGTTGCCTGGGCTCAAGCTTGTAGTCCTTCTGCGTCAGCCTGCCAGAGTACTGGGATTACAGTCATGCTCTATTGTTTACTGATTTACAATTGGGGCCACGTCAGTCATCTCCTAGAGTGACAGAAGCAGTGTACATCTTGCCCTTGGGTTTGCTTTTCAGCTGTGTGCCTATGTGTGCATGTCAGATTCCTAAGTTCTGTACTTGATATTGTGTGTCTGCTACTTAGAAACTTAGAAAATTTTCTTAGCATTTAAAGAATGAACATGCTGTACCCTTCCTAATAGCAGCCCCAAGCTGGAACTGTTTCCACTGCCTCTCAGAGTTCACTGGATAAATTATGGTGCATTCCTATAGTGGATTTCTGCATGGCAGTGAGAGACTGTGGACAGCACCATAGAAGAATTTCACAAGCATGTTGTTGAATGAAAGAAGCCAGATACAAAAGAAAACATATTGCATAGGATTCTATATAGAAAAGTCAAAACTGGGCGGAGGAACTGGCATTAAAAGTCCAGGTCATGAGTAGCTTTGGGGGGACACTAGAGACACAAGGGGGTTGTCTGGTTGCCTTTATACAATTCATGAACATGAAGCAAGGGGCAGACTTATCATTTCTTTATATGATTATATTTCATTTAACAGGTAACTTTCAAATGGGGCTATCAGGAGGCAGGCAGAGGAACTTCGCACAAGCCAGCCTTTGGAGAATTTAATTTTATAATTTATTTTAAAGGAGCACAGGTAGAGGTCCTTGCATTAGGAAATCTGTATGCTTTTCTGGAATACCTAGAAAATACTTGCTACAGAGAGAAATCTCCTGTTGAGAGATTGTGTATTTAAGTCCCACTTGTAAACCAAAGAAATGCTGTTCTATAGTCTGCTTTCTCAGGGAACTGGTACAGTCTGTCTTTCATGAAAAACCTCCGAAGCCAGCAGCAGCCCTCAGTTCCTTTTTGGCCCTTTGTACTGCCTCGGAATGAAAGAATGGGGTCATTTTTTTAAAAAGCAGCTGCTTGCAATAAATAGTAATTTTGTTCGGAGACACTTTTGTCATGCTGAGCACATTTCCCTGCAGCAGCCGCCAGAGAGCTGCGGCTTCCTTCAGATGGTGTGAAGTGGTTCAAGGTGAACAGCTGGCCAATCGGAACTGGGAAGCCTGAGCCCCAGGTTACCAAGGCCACATCTGCTTGCTGCCATTGGTTGTGTCCTTTCAAACTCGTGTGCCCACAGTTAGTTGATCCTGTGACACCATACAGGAACCTGTTGACACAGCAGAGGCAGAGCTTAAGCTGAAACGCCATGGTTTTTAGTACTTGCATTAAACTTTGCGGTGCTCTACACAGAGCTACATCCCCAGCTTCCCTTTTGTAAGTTTTTATTTTGACATGGGGTCATGCTGATGTGCCCAGGCTAAATTGTTGAACTTGTGCTCCCCAGGTCTCAGTCTCCCAAATGGCTGGGATTACGGGCTTGTACTATGGTGCCTAGACAAATTCTTGTTATTATAAATAAAGGTTTATTGTAACACAGTGATGCCCATTCTTTTTGTATTGTCTGTGGCTGCTTTTGTGCAACAATTGCAGAGCTGAGCAGTTCTTACAGACTGTGAGGTGCACAAAAATCAAATATTTATTCCCCGACCCTTTGCAAAAATATTATCACATCTTCCATGTGACATCACTGACTGAAATGTTGCGGTGGGGCACATGCCCACACTTTTACTGCTCAGATGTACTGATGGCTGCACACAGTTTCAGTGATGTTTCCTATTAACTTTGAGAAGGATCTTCAGTATTCTTCATTTTGCAAAGGAGCTAGATGTTCGAGAAATTAAGTGAGGGCTGGGGGCTATAGCTCAGTGAAATAAACACCTGCCTGGCAAGCACAAGATCCTGAGTTTGATTCCCAGTACTAGAAAAAAAAAAAGAAGTGTATTTCCCACATCCCATGCATGGTTTGGCCAAGACCTAGATTCCCATCCCTTGGTTCTATCTGCTGCACAAACTGCAGACACGAACTAGTACCTGGTAAGTCTCAATCAGAAAGACAAACGTGGTTCGAAGTGTTGATATATTTTATTTTCATACGTTCCCCCAAAATACTATCAAAAATGTCACTTTGGGTTGAATCCCTGGTTCTGTTTTCTGTTCTCTTCTTGCTATCAATTATGGCGGTAGTTCTGATCTCACAAATTGGTTTTTATTTTACTATTGTGTGGACGCCCTTCGCAACTCCTGTGTGAAGGTAATTGCTAGCTTTATTGTCCTACCATTATGACTGTTGGTATAATCCATAATAATCAGTGATACTCAGCCTCCATGATTATGTTCAATTGTTCCCTCATTCATTTGTTTGCGAGTGTTTATGGTGAGCCTGTGTACACATCTGGCCTTCCAGCAATGGCGGCAGCACCAGCATGTGATTATGTAGCATGTGATTATGTCAGAATGAATAGGATGTGGTACAGGTGCCGTGAGAGTTCACAGATGCTAAAGCACTAAGGGGAGCGCTTATGGGAATCCTGGCAGTTCTATTTTCTCAGCATGCTTTTCATCAGTCCTCTTTTCTCTAAATTCTCTTTCTACCTAGTCCAATTTATAATCTCTGATCTAAATGTCTCTATTTCTCTCACATTTATTTCTTTGAACATTTGTATTGAGGTATAATTTGCATACCATACCATCCTCCCTTTTGTTTGTTTGGGGGCTTTGGGCCATACTGAACATTGAACCCAAGGCCTTCACACTGAGCTACTCCATAATCCCCTATTTAAAATATTTTCTTTGAAACAGGATCTGGCTAAGTTGCTCAGTTGCCCAGGCTGGGCTCAAACTTATGATTCTCCTGTCTCAGACTCCCCGAGTGGTGGGATCACAGGTGTGTACCACCGCACACTGCTTTCTGCTGTCTTACACCTTGTTTGGATCCCTTTAGAAGAAGTAAAACCTAGACAAACTCTTAAAGCCATCATTACAGGTTGGGTTCCCTAGGAAGTACATTCTGGGGTGGAGAACTTTGTTGGGCCCTGCTCTTGGGGTGACACCCACCCTGGGAGTGAAGGAAGCAGGATTGGATGAGAGAGAATTAGGGCGGTGGTGTCATCACAAGCAAGCTCTCAGCTCATCTCACAGGGACTTCTGGAGCCAGGGGACTCTGCAGAGTTGGCCGGAGATGGGGCAAGGGACCTAACCTTTCTATCTTCCTGCTGGCTGGTCACTGAATACACATGTGCCCATGAGAAGGTGACATGAATATGGGCCAGAGCAATCATGAGGAAGTCCTCCACTGTGGTTGCTGTTAGCCCACTCTGCCAGCAACCGGGCTTCATCAGTGTATTCTTCTTGAGAGGGAGAATCTGGATGAGGTGGGCAGCATTCAGTGAACCCTGCCTTCTCATCAACATCTGTGTGGTCCCTCTTGCTCTCTGCACTCCAGCTGTGCTGCTGCAAGTTCCTATAGATTCTAAAGTTTCTTCCAACCTCAGGACCTTTGCACACATTGTCTCTGTTGGGAGGGAGGTCTCCTCACCCTTCCACCCATCCTGAACCTCTGGATCACCAACCTTGGGTTCTGCTCTAAGCCTCAGCTCAGGCGTCCCTTCCTCCAGAAGTCTTCTGGGACCCAGTCCAAGT
The DNA here is from genome assembly GCA_004027595.1 of Dinomys branickii. NCBI lineage: Eukaryota > Metazoa > Chordata > Mammalia > Rodentia > Dinomyidae > Dinomys > Dinomys branickii. The sequence continues at coordinate 24,892 of PVLD010020487.1, read as the reverse complement.
TGACCCGTATGTGCTCCCAGGTGGCCACACCACAGATCTCCTCCTTGCTGGACATCGGGCGAGGAACTCCAGAGAGGATGCTTTGTCTGCTTTGTCACCTCAGTGTCCCCAGTATGCTTGGAACAATGCCCCAGCATCTCCTGAGTGTTTGGCAAATACTGTACTTGTTGAGTGGACAAATAAATGAATTACTTGAGTAGAGGCCTGAGACAGGGGCAGGGATTAATTGAGCAGCTACCCTTGCCGAGATCATCTAAAGGCCCTCCCACCTTGTGCCCTCTGTCCCCCTTGTCTTAGTTTTCCAGCTCATCTCCAGAGTGCTGCCACAGTCACGTTACCCCAGAAGCTTATTGGATGTCCATAACAAAAATTTCACCGACTGGGAAAGTTTTGCTCAGAACACAATGACCAGTAAAACAGAAATCAGTGTGTTGACTACAGCTATGGAAATGAGTATTTAAGTAGAAAAATAACTCAAAAGAATTAGCTGAAAATATCTCATAGGAGGGGGCTTGAACTTCTAGTTTCCTGTGCTTCACAGCCTGAGTTTCTGTTTGCTGTAGTCACTGTGAATGTTCATTAGGGTCCCATCATACACTGCTCATGCTCCCTGTCTCAGACAGGCCATTTCCACGCTTGGGATTGCCGCTGATGGTAGTCTGCATTCCAGTTGTTTGCAAGTTCGAATAAATGTTCCAAGACCCTCTTTGGGCAAGATGGGATCCACAGTGGAAAGAGAAAGCATGCATGAGCATGTTTGTGGGCACAGCAGGGCCAAGCGAGGGGCACACGTGATGTGGGACAGGTGTTGGGGTCACATGAAATGTGCGAAGTTCTTCCTCGATTGCTTGGTAGCTCCTCTTACATCTGTATAATGGCCACGGAGTATTCACAGAGTACCAGGCTTAGGCTGCAAAAAAAAAAATACAGGTGTTTCTTCTCTGCTTCATCTTTTATGTCTTGAAACAAATAGAATTAAAAAGGACAAGGGTGGCTGGGGCTGAGGCCCAGTGGTAGAACACTCGCCTGGCATGCATAAAACCTTGGGTTCCATGCCTAGCACCATTAAAACATTAGTGATGGAGAATTCAAGTGATATTTAAACTACTGTATTAGTAAAATTACTTGTGGAAGGACCTTGTTATTAAGCTAGTGTTAAAGCTGTAATTTGGAGGAGCGTTTTGGCTTCATTATAAAGTCCAATATGGGGAATTACTCATTTGACGTGATATACAGGAGCCATTTTCTAATGCACCAGCAGTAATCCACTTATGGCTGAGTGGCTGCAGATTAGTGCACACTTTCATTTGCTAGAAAGAAGCGAATATTGGGAGCCCCCAAGTGATACTGACAATGAAGCTGAATGGAATCATAATTATGCAGAACTGTAAGTAGGATTGATGTCATGTTGCGGTTTAGATGGGCTCTTTATGCATTGCATTTAGAAATAATGTTTTAAAGGGTTCTTATTTGCTTAAAGAAGACTTTTGAGGGAGAACCTCACTGGTAAATACTGAAATTGGGTTTTTGAATATGGAGTATTAATTTTTATTAATAGACTTCTTTAAATAATTTTATTCTGCTCAGCTAATTTTTCTGCCTGATTTTTCTTTCAAAGCCCATTTTGTACTCTGACAGAAGCTCATGTGAAACGGTGTTTGCAGACATATAAGATGGTGTTTTACTTTACCTCAAAGAGTTTCATAAAGAATCATTTCTACATCACTATTGGCTTGGGTTTATAGGTTTATGTACTTAACATGGAAATGTGACAAATGCTGGGCACAGTGTCATACAAACAGACATGCTGACTGAATAAGGAAACTATTTGCTTGTCTTTGTCCATTGATTTCATTAGATAGGGCATAGAAAGAATGTACCATTTTCATACATGCATCTAGCGAGGCTAATAAATGAATGATTCCTCAACTAAAGTGTCCCATCAACAGATGAATACATAAAGTGTGGTGTGTGCACATCACAGAATACTATGCAGCCATGAAAATGAGATCCATCCATTTGTGGCAATGTGAAAGGAAGAAGAGATTGATATGATAAGTGAAATATACCATGCACCAAAAAATGATCTCATTCATATATGGATGCCAATATAGTTTGTCTCATAGTAGAAGTACCATGGGGCTTCCAGGGGCTGAAAAAGTAGGGGAGAGGCATGGATGGGGAAGGATTGGTCAGGTAGGTACTACATTACAGTTATATAAAAAGAGCAAGTTCTTGTGTGCTGGAGCACAGTGGGGTGACAGTATTTAATGGTCACATAGTGTGTATTTCAAAATAGGTAGAAGAGAGGATTTTGACTATTCTTACCAAAACGAAATGGTAACTGTCTGAAGTGACCGATAAGGTTACCTTGATGTGATCATTATGTAATGTATACACGTATTAAAATGTGTATGGAACACCAAAATATGTACAATGAGGTGTCAGTTAAACAACTAAAATTAAATAAGTAAACAAGTGACTCCTACATGTGTTGGCAATTTCCCACAATATGGATATTGGCCTACAAAACCCAGGTCATGACTAGGGAAGATTATGCACGGAAGAAGAAGTGAGCTGGACAGAACCAAATGGTGTGGGGAGAGATCTGGGTTTGCTGTGCATGGTCAGAGTCCCTCTGCAGTTTTCCTTCCAGAGCAAGGAAGCAGAGGAGTGAGCCCACAGGGAGTGTCGGGGCCTCTTCGGAAGGAGTGGACTCTACATGAGTCTGGTGTGGGATTCAAGGTGGGCCTGGGAAATATCTAGCATGATGCTTGGGAACATGGATCAGATGCACAGCTCAGTCTTGAAATTGTGGGGGCTGACTGGAGCAGGAATTCACAGTCTGTTGAGGAAAAGGAAGTTGGGGAAAGGGCCAGCCTTTAAGTAGGAAGCTTTGAGGTTTAGATGTTCTAGGGAGGCAGATGAATGGCAGAGGAAAGAAAGATGAAAAATGAAAGAGAGTGAAGGCTGGAGAGGCAGAGATTGGGGCTCCCCTATCTGTGGCCAAGGAATCCCCCCATTCTGCCCAAGACAGAACCCACAATTTCGGCCTCAGTGCCTTTTCTCAGGAGGACATGGCCTCCTGCTTGGTGGAAATAGGTAACAAAGACCACTGATTTGGGGGCTGCCCCAGGTTCTGTGTGGGTATGTGTGTCTTATGGATGGTGGCACCAGAAGCTGGCCCCCACTAATGAGGGGTTTCCTTGCAAAGGTACTGCCTATGCTTCTTAGAAGCAGAGGCATCCTATGAGGTGGAGCAATGCTAGATATTTAGTATGTGAAAATTGGTTTATAAATACCTAACTAGTGGTAAGCTGCAATCTAAATAACATTTAGTTATTTAGATTGCAGCTTACCCTCAAAAACATTAGAAGAGAGAATATTTCCCTCTCGTCTTACTCTGGCATGGAAAAATCCACTCTGTCTTCTATGTGTATTGGAAGTATTCTAATATTTGGAATAGGCCATTGGAATTGGTTAGGTGGAAGGCCACTTCATTCGAGTGAACAAAACATCTGTGAGATGGAAATTGGCAGGTAATCTTAAGTAAATACAGAAAGAGCTGGATGCCCCTCAGGTGCTCAAATTCCCCTGTACAAAAAGAAAACATTCTGCTAAACACTAGAAGGCACTTGAGTACAGGACGGCAAGATAAATCCCAGCTTTCTCGGTTTCACTTCCCATTAAAGACAGTGAGCTGGGCATGGTGGTACACACCTGTAACTCTAGCACTCTGAGAGGCTGAGGCAGGAGGGTTGCAAGTTCAAGCTGAGAGGAGCCACCTGTAGCCATCCACACCTAGAAAATGCTATGGGCAACCCGGGGACATATTTTGCAGATGTTTCTGGATCACAGCATTGACCTGGATAATTAAATTCTCTAGCTACTTGGCTGCACACTTCCTTGTGTTCAAGACTTGGCAGCTGCCATGTTGTATCCAGCTGGAATAATAACTGATGCTTTTTCAATAATACTGTATGTACTAAATTGTTGGAATTATTTAATGGGCTGCTTGACAGCCACAGGATGTGTATGTGACTGACTGAACATCTTTTAACTGTCTGGAGACTAAGGGGCTGGAAGGTTTTGCTGTCTAACAAGCAACAGTCAGATGTGAAATTAGGTTTCTCCAGTGACTTTAATACATCAATATTTATATCAAGAATTCTATCAATATGGAAGTTGAGGACTCCAAAATAGCAAAAACTACAAAGCTATAATGTGATGTTGGTGTGAAAAGACATATAGAGTCCAGAAATAATCCTTTCATTTATAGTCCATTGGTTTTCAGCAAAGGTACTAAGACACTTCAAAAGAAAGAATGCTCTTCACCAGATGGTGCTGGGACAACTGAACGTCCACATGTAAAAGAAGACATTTGGACCCCTACTGCCTGTTATATGCAAATAACTCAAAATGGATCAGCGATGTAAAGCGAGATCTGTAAAACAGCAGAAGAACAGGAGTAAATATTCATGCCCAGGGGTTAAACAGTGGTTTCTTAGATACAATGTCAAAAGTGCAAGCCACAAAGGGGAAGACAAATCATATTTTATCAGAATTGAAAATGTCTGTGCTACAAAGGGCACCAACAAAATGAAAAGATAATCCACACACTGGGAGAAAATACTTAAATATATATTTCAAAAGGACTTGCATTCAGAATTTGTAAACTCTACAATTCAATAATAAAATGACAACACAAAAATAGGTAAAGGATGTAACGGGTATTTCTCAAAAAAAGATACTAAGATGTTCCCTAAGCACCTGCAAACTCGTTCCACATCACTGCTCTTTTGAGACATGCCAGCCACAACCGCGGTGAGGTGCCGCTGCATACACCCCGGGTGTGCACGGTGGTGAGGCTGTGGGAAAGGTGGAAGCCTCCTGCTACTCATGGGAGTGTAAAGTAGTGCACTGGGCCGCTTTGGGAAAGTCTGTGGTTAAACAGAGTTACTGTTTGACCCAGCAATTCCACTCTTAGGTGTATACTTAAATAAATGAAAACTTAAGTCCACACAAAAATTTATTTGCTAATGTTTGTGGTATTGCAGTATTCACAAGAGACAAAAAGTGAAAATCTAAATATCCAGTTGGCAAGTAGGTAAATAAAATGTGCTATGTTCTACAGCAGAATGTGATTCAGCCTTTGAAAGACGGGAAATACTGACCTGTTACTATGACATGCTAAGTGAAAGGTGAAAGGAGCATGCACCCACAGGAGCATGCTAAATGAAAGAAGCCAGTCCCAAAGGACTGCCTCACATCTGTCTAGAAATAGTCACAAAGGTCCACATAGCATATGTCCAGGAAAAGCAGATTCAGAGAGAAAGTAGCGATTCCTGAGGACCAGAGCAGGGGCTGAGGAGAGTAGGGAGGAATGAGGGTTGTCTGCTAAGTGGGATCAGACTTTCTTCTAGGGACCAAAACATTCACAAGTAGATTGTGGTGACATTGCAGCCATATAACTTGAACAGGTGGGAAGGAGGGAATATTCTGAAAACATTTCATCATATACTTGAAGCTGGTACATTATGTGGTATGTCAGTGATATGTCAGTAAAGCTGTCTTTTTTAAAGGAGGATGCCCTCTGCTTTCATCATGCACTATAACCAGTGAGAGGAATATGCTGAGTTGTCTTACCTACTGTCTCATATCTTAATTCAGGCAATATACATCTCTATGCCAATGTGTACCTGAAGTTGATGTGTTTGGACAGATTTATTTTTTTTTACCATGGAAATTGTTGTTCTTTAATCAGGTCAATAAAACAATTACTGCTGGCAGATGGATGAGCCTCCTGTTCATAATTGAGGTCATTTCAGGCCCTGGGGCTTCATAAGCCCCAGGTGGAATTTGCAAACTACTTAGTGTTGCTCTGCATTGAATCCTACCAGTGTAATGTATTAGATTGTAAATTTGCACTCTGTGCTATTGTTTGCCAAATTTTTCCTTTCTGGTAATGAAGTGCTGCTAATGATTTCTTGTTTTGACGCAGAGTCTCATTATGTGGCTGGCTCATGCTGATCTCAAACTCCTAGACTCAAGCAATTCTCCTGCCTCAGCCTCCCTATTAGCTGGGACTACCAGCACACACAGGGTTACTTGATGCTCTATTTTTTTCTTTTTTAACTTAATACTCTCTTAAAAGAGATATGATACTGTGTGGTTCTCTGTCGTTTAAGAAATAAAAATTATGTCCTTATTTTGAAAGTCACAGAATATAAGCATTGCAGAAGATCTAATAGTTACTATTTGAAAAGCGACTTGTCACTGAATGTGAACATGTTTTTCTAAACCTAGGCTAGTCGCTGTGTCATGGCACTAGAGAAGAAAATATATGACCCTTGTCCCTTCTGTATGATATCATAATGTGAGAACCGAATCCTGATTCCACATAAGCTGGCTAGTCACTGTGTCAGGGCACTAGAGAAGAAATATATGACCCTTGTCCCTTCTGTAGGATATCATAATGTGAGAACCAAATCCTGATTCCACATAAGCTGTAGCCCTGGGTCTGGGCCTTGAAAATGAATAGAATAAAATTAGAACCAGTGAGAAAGGGAAGAAGAGGGAAAAGAAAACTGGCCTAGAAGCTGAGGCGAGAAGGTGCAGGGAGGTGACTGAAAAGGGCCTGGTACACAACAGAGACGCTTGGTTTGGCAGAGAGGAGGGTGGGCCGCCTATGTGTGTGGGCACCAGCTCTGTCTAAGCAGCAATTCCATTCTAGACTGGGAGTGGCACAGTGAAAGAGTTAGTGTGGGCCAGATATCCTCAGCCTGGGGTTGGAGGTGGGAGAATGAAGAGGGGGTAACTGACTGGTTAGCCACTGCTCTACATAAGCCTGAGGCCAGGAGAGGTTAAAGAAAGGGGCAAGGATGAATTTGAACTATAGCGTCTCTGCGGGGAGGGAGGGGTCACAGCTGACTAATGTGTGTTTTCTAGTGAAGCTCAGTGTATGGCTCGTGGCGGAAATGTTTGTAAACTGAATTATTCCCAATGCTGTGGTAATGCGGGAATGTGTTACTCCAGTCATCCTCCAGGTATCAGAATGGTATCCAGAGAGGTGAAGTTAGAACTTCTCAAAGAGAAGATGAATTCAACTGTGCATATTTGGAATGTAGAAGGATGTGAGGTATTGAAGCAAAAGTCTGTGTATGTGGAAATATACGCATAAGTGAGCAGATATGTGCACGTGTGTATTCGTGCGTGTGTTCATCTGTGTGTGTATGTGCACTCGTTCTGTTTATATATTAACATGTATGCCCATGTGCATATCTGTTGTGTGTGTGCACATATATGCAAAGCATGCACTTATGCATCTGTAGTTTACATCCTTCTAAACTCAGGCTATTCTAAGTTAAATTCATCTGCCCTAGGCCTATCATACTGTCTTGTCTTTCCCTTCCTTATGGGTAAAAGAATGTGTATGTGAATTTGTGTATGTACATTGTGATGCTTTAGATCTGGGGTGACCCCAGAAGCCTCAGATGGTTAGAAGGTAATTGTGTCATGGAGGGTCTATCCTCCTCAGTGGCTTAGTCTACCCATTGAGTTCCTGGCTAACTTGCTGTTAGTAGGTGGGGCCTGATTAGAGGTGGGTCGCTGGGGGCATGACCTGGAAGGGTGTGTCTGCCCTCTTGGCTCTTCCCTGACTGCTCCTGCTCTCTGACCACCAAGACCAAGCAGATTTCCTCTGCCAGACTCTTCCCCCATGCTCTTCTACCTTAGAGCCAGCCAAACACAGACCAACAGCATGAGCTTAACTAAACGTCTCCTTTAAATTGTGGGTGTTGCATATTTCATCCCAGCAATGAGAAAGTGACCAAGATGCATACATGTGCATAGGCACACGCGAGTGGCTAGAGCTGAGAAAGGAAATCAGATCCTGAAGTCTCGGACTGAAGGGACTTGACCTGGAGTGATAATTTGGGGCTATTAGAAGGCATGACTTCATGAGCACGTGTTTGAGGATGGGTCATGGGGGAGGAGGAGCCAGGCCCAGGTGGGCAGCTCTGAAGCAGGAGGAGCGCCCTCCCCCTTGGACATCTGTTCCAAGCAGTGTTTGACTGGATGTAGGAGTCCAGTGAATATCATCTTAATGTTTGCCACTATTTTTGTGATGTGTATGAGCTCCCATACAAGTGGGGACGTGGGCACTGACCCAGGAAATCTGAGACCTGGCACGACGCTCAGCCAGGTACTCCTCCTGGAGGTCCAGCATTCAACCCTTCTGTGGTTTTGTCCAGAGTGAGGTATTTCACATAAATTTCTTCTAGGTGAGGCACGTATCTTTCAAACCCAACTTCGCACACCTCCTTAAGCTATTGTCTTGATGAGGGCCACCTTGGTGGTCATGGCTCATGCTTTTGGTGGTCTGTGTCAACATTCATTACCAAACCTGAAGTCACGCAGATATTCTCCTCTAGGAGTTTCATCGTTGTACATTTCATACTTCAGTTCTGTGATCCACTTTAAATTTTGTATAAGGTATGTGTTCATGTTTTGCTTCGGAACATGAAATTGTTCCAGCACCACTTGTCAAGTGGATTCCATCAAATTCCCTCATCAAAAGTCAGTGGACCATATCAATGTGGATCTTTCTATGTGCTGTCTGTTCTGGTTGAAGTCATGTATGTCCTTTGGTCAGCACCACACTGCCATCATTAATGGAGCTTTAGGTCAAGTCTTGAAATCTGCTAAGGTGATTTGACTGCCTCCAATCTATAGATCCCATTGGGTAGAATGAAACAGTCATTTAACCAGTGGTTTTTAAGTAGGGCTTTGATGAGTTGAAGACTGGAATTAGGAGGGACCCAACTTAAGTGAAGATCCAGACCAGTATGATATCAGTTAATGGAGAAAAGGGCAAAGTCTTGTTTTGGTTGCGAACTAGGGCTTCAGGGTAAATTAAAGAAAACCGGAAGACGGAGACTGAACCAGGATCAGTGACTAAAGCCTGGATCTCAGTGGTACACATAGGCCCCACTGTGGGGGACAGGGGTGGAGATGAGCCCCGGGCTTTGAGGGGTGAGAACAACGTGTAGGCACGTGCAAAGACAAGAGGAGACAGCAGTTCAGCAGGGGGCATGGTTAGGACACAAAGCTCAGGAAGGCTCGTGTACCACTATTTTCCATCTCCTCTCCTTGGGGAGAGACCAAGACAGGACTGTGTGGACCCTGCAGAGGCAAGCTGAGCCCTAGCTGGTGCCTGGCTCCATCTTAGCCTCAGAAGAGAGAGCTCCCACCTAAGTCTCATGGGCTTCATCTCAGGGGTCTGGCGGCCCATGAGCCTGGGCAGTAATGAAGAAACTGGAACCTCCGTGATGAAGACCGACATTTCAAGTGCCCCTGACAGTTTCTAGTGGAGTGCTTCCAGAGAATTCCTTCCCAGCCAGGTCTTCATTTCTCCTCAAATGGAGACTCAGTCCTTAGCACAATTAATATTTAGTGGCAGAGGACATGAATTTCCTCTGCCAGCTTCTTAGAGATTTACTAATTTGAGGTTGTTTTCTTGACCTTTCAAATGTGCCAGTGTACTTTGCTGGTCTGAGCCTGTTGTGTTTCAGGACTGTCCTTGCACAAAGACAAAGGTGAAAGGGACGGCCTCTGAGAAAGATGAGCCGAAAGCGATCACTCGCAGCTCACGTCTCAGAGGCAAATCTCAGGAAACAGCGTCCACCCGCTTTTCCGTAATTTCCTCCTCGTTATTTAAAGAGATGAGAAACGGAAACAAGTGAGCCAAGGGTGTCCCCTCAGAGCATTTTCCCTTAATAAGTATTTACAATAACTGGATCTCTTCGCTTTGTCAGTTTCTCTAGGAGGAAGGGGCTGCTATGCTCCGTAACGGGATTGGAGGAAGGGTAGAGGGTTTGTGGTATTTTTTTAATCAAAGAATTTAATTACAGTTTAATGACGAGAGGGAGGCTGTTTATTATTCAGTGGTCCAATAAATACTTTCCAACAAGTTTTCCAGCCATTTGAGAGGAGGCTCGCTTTAAGAAAATTAAGAACCAAGGAAGGCGCTCTGAGGGGGAAACATCACAGAATTTCAGACACTGTTGCTAAGAGCAGCCTTGCTTTTCCCTTCCCCTCCCCCTTTCCCTTGCTTTTAAAAAGCAGAAGCTTAAAAGCCTCTATTGTGTGGCCTGGGGGGTGAGGGGGGTGATATGCTAATTCAAGGCACATTTCCCATCAGAGTCTTTTTTAGGCCTGTCATAGCTGAGATATGAATGATGATAGAGACAGCCAAAGGGGGTATTATGAGGGTTCATGGTCTGTTTTTGTGCGGGGAGAAAGGGATAAATAGGGTGGCAGCTCCGGTCACCCGTGAAGCCCCTCGGGTCTGCGGGCTGCCCAGAGTTGAGTGGGTTCTCATGGGTACGCTGTGGCTTCCCCGCAGGTGCTGCCTCTTCATCTTTGCGGCAGAACCACATCCTACGGGGACTCCTGCGGCCCCCTTCAAGGGAGGCTGTGTGCTTCAGATTAATAAATGAGCTCAGGGTGAGGAAGTTAAGCAAGGCATCGGGCAAGGACGGGACAGTGGAGCTGGACTGCCCTCTCCTAGACAAGGCGTAACCAAGAAAAGAAATTGAGGTTTTGAAATGGCGCTGACATTTCAATTTTACGACAGCATCGCTACAGTGGAAGGGTGCCCACATAATGTGTCTGTCAGAGCCATGTCTTGTTGTGGTTTAATACCGTTGAGTTGTGTTTATTTACATCTTCCGCATATCCTGTTGGCTTTCTCACTGGAAAACTACATAGGTGGCTACATTTTTACTCTTTAGACTTTATTTTCATGGGACAAACAGCCAGAATTTCTGTATCATGAGAAGACAGTATTGGATGTGGGCTCCTATGCTGAACAATAGGGAAAACATATTTTCTTTCCTTCTCTGAGTGGCTGACTTGTATGCAGGAAAGTGAATTGATTTAATTCCTTGTGGGCACATTTTAGCTCTGTTAGTTTTTTAAATGTGTGCATTTTATAATTGAAGAATAGTGCACACGTTGGCAAACAACCATTAAAACCAGCAAAAGTGCTTCCAAATTGAAATTCAACATGACTCATTGGAGGTAATTTGTATATTTGCCACACATGCATGTGGTATATTCTGTGTCATACACAAAGGTGAACTGTTAGAAGCTAAGAAAATGAATGTTAATTGGATTCCAGGTTTGTGTCCGGTCCTTAGTAGATACTGAAGATAGTTTGCTTTTGGTGTGAAGTAAAAATATATGATGTCTTTACTGCAATACTCTCTAATATTATGCTGTTTTAGAAAGTTCAACATGGCATCTTTGTATCCTTTGATTATAAATTCTGGCAAGCATTTGCACTGTAAATGGGAAGTTACAGCCCAGGAGCCCATGGTGGCACATACCACTGCTATGGCTCTGTAAGATTACACAGCGTAGTAACGTGGCCCTCTTGGTTTGTATAAGCATACTTAATGCGTTCACACAACAGAGAAATTACCGAACCACACACATGTTCGAATGTTAAGCAATGCGTGGCTGTATTTATACCCATGTGACCTCACTGGATAGAAAATGAGGTTAACATTCATTCATTGATGTCTACAAAGAGGAAACTTGTGTACCTGGATGCATGCAGGTATTAAATGATGTGTATGTTGATGTGTTTTTTCCCTAAATTTAGGTCTGAAATCTTCTGTTTGGGGTGGTCTGTTCACTGGTATGGTAAGGGTGCTTTAGGGTTAGAATCACAGTCTTTTTGCAGCATTTTTTTTCTGATTGAAATCATAGTAGGTCGGAATCAGAGTGAAGAAGCACATTAGCCTCCTGCATTAGTGACTGAAAGTCACCACCGGCTGCAAGCCTGACTCATCGCCCACAGATCATGAAGCAGTGGCTAACATGGTCTGTCTGCCTGTGCATTTCATCTCAGTAGGTGATGTAAGATTGGAGAGTGTGAGAGCCACATTACTCTGCGTAACAGCTTACGTTTCCTTCTGAGTCAATTTTGGCTGCTAAACTGCTGTTCTGCTCGTAGCTCAGGAAGCTGGAAGCTACTGCAGACATCTTGCAGAGCATTTCTCACTTCCAGCAGTGATCGTGTCTTTCTCCATTTTCATATATATGTCTTAAACAGAAAATGCAGTGTGAAAACTGCCCATTACAATTGAGAATTAAGATTCTGTACATAAATGTTATCATTTTAAAAGGTGAAGAGAGATGGAGTGTCTTTACTGAATGCCCTCACTTCATCCCCAGACTATGGTGAGACCTGAAACCGTTTGAGGGGGGCCTGGTATGTATTTTTCAGTTCTGACTGAGAATATGGATGCCTGGCAGCAAGACTTCCAGATACTGTTTTGGAACTCAGTGGCACAACCCTCGAGCTCTTGATGTTTTAGGCAGAACAGTGATGATGAGGATGCTATTAACTGGAAAAGGCCTTGGACCATGATAGCTTTTAACATTTTGTTGTTGAATTAATGTCTCAGTATGCCCAGACTGGCTCCTACCTCAGCCTCCCTAGTAGCTGAGACTTTAGCAGAGTACGCCACCACACCAGACTGGTCAATGGTAGCTTTTCAAATGTACATGGAAATGGCCAGGCGTGATGGTGCACCTGCAATCTTACCACTCTAGGAAGCTGAGGCAGAATGGTGACAAGTTTGAGCCCAGCCTGGGCAATTAGCAAGACCCTGTGTCAAAATAAAAAGTAAAGAGTGCTGAGGATGTAGCTCAGTGTAAAGGTCATGAGTTCAATCCCCAGTACCTAAAAACAAAACAGTAATCCACATGTGAATGATCTCTTATCTGCGCTAACATGTATTTCATGCTTACTACATCCAGGAGCTGTTCTCACCACTTTACTGTGTCCTCATGTAATCTTCCCAGTCACTTTAAAGTGTATACAACTAAATACCCCATTCTTCAAGGGAGGATCTGAGGCACTGAGGATACCAATAACTTGCTTCTATGGTAGAGTTGGAAGCAAATCTTACACTACTTGGCATTTACACTGGAGTCCAGTATTAATGGGGAAATTGTGTGAAATTCCCAAAAGGAGCCAAGAGAGAGAAAGAAATAGAAAACTATCTTTGTCCATGAGGTACCCATTCAGACAGACTCTCTTCTATGAGACCTTCTACTTCCACTTCCCCTTCCCTGGCTCTTTCCTGCCATTCTTGCTCACAGTTAAGTTCTGCTTTGTTGATGTCCCCACGGGCCCAGCTATCCTTCCATATCTATGTGAGCTTGGAGAGGCTGAGGACCAGGTTTGAACTCACCACTCAGCAATAGCAATGACAATTGCCCCTGGCTACATGCTGGGTCTGCACTGGCAAATGAATGAGATGTGGATCCAGCACCATGGACCATCTTGTTGAACTCCTCCATGATTCCAGCTGCCGTAACAGTGCTCCTCACCCAAATAAACAGGTAAATAACTGCAGAGTAAGTGGATATCTGTGTATCTTGGTTCCTCAATGAGAAACAATTTCCATCCTCTTTTCACATCTACAGTACCTGACATAATCCCTGGCACATGGCTGGCACTTGATGAATATGCATTAGGTAAACAAATAAGTGATTTACAAGTAAAATATTTAGAACTGGCCCTAGGTGGCTTGTAGTAAATTACAGGTATTCAGAAGGAAAGAACTAGCATTGATCACCTTCTGTGTACTTCTGACTGTGAGTCTTAATATGCTTTATCAAGAAATAATGAGATGTCTGGATTTTCGATGGCATTGGAGGGACAGAGAGAAGGGGATGGAAATGTTCTGACTTAAAAGTTGAAAAGTTACCTTTTTAAGCAGGTGTTTCACAGTGGCCACAGGACAGCTTACCTGAAACCCATTAACTATACTGATTATGCATTTTTTTATCCACAGTGGTAGAAATAATCATGAGTAGTTATTTCTGTGAAATACTTTCTCTTTTCTCCTGCTAAATGTATTAAGACAAGTACAAAGTCAACATGATTGAAATCCCTACCTCATTTCTATTTGAATACTTTCATTCATGAAACATAATCAGTTGTTTTTTAAAAAGGAATAAATATATTACATAATTAATGTCTGGACTGATCAACTATTTGAATTACTTGTCATTTTCATCTGTGAAACTGACAAATGAGCTGAGGTTGCACAGCAAAGCCCTCAAATGAGATTTTTGATGCTTTAAACAAGCTAATTGTCTAGATGGCAAATTAGAAATAAGACTAAATTTTCTAAATATATTTGATTTTCATTTCACATTACACTGCCATGTATAATTTATTTTTATATGTCAGTCTTTAGGATCAAGTGGCTTTTAAAAAAAGCTGCAACTTCATATTTGGTTTTCAGATTTGAGGAATTAGCCCAAATCAAGAGCCTGCTTTTTGTTCTCTGTTATCCCTAACATTAATCATTTTTTTCTTTGGCAATAGGATAACAAGAACAGCTTAGACTCTTTAATGCTTTATCATTGTAAGTGCTCAGAGACATTTTGTATTCACCCAAAGCAGCCATTCTGAGCCATTAAACAAATTGCACTTTTCTGCTATAGCTATCGTTAAGAGTTTCCAATAATTTGTTGCTCATAATGAAGTGTGGAGGTGTTCACTGATTTTCCTTTTTATTTTTATAAACACATGCATTTATTCTGACTGTACACAGCGGTCACAGCCTTCCAGTTGGATGTGGTTTTCCTAAGTGGGATCTCACCTTGGGAGCTGGGAACTGCCGTAATCCAGAGCTCTCCCCTGGGAGTGGGTGGGGCAGGTGACCATTATCCATCCATCACACTCCGGCAGAGGCAGGTTGACGAACTCAGTCCTGGAGCTTTATTGCTTTCGTGAAAAAGCATTTCAAACCCCACTCTAGTCTTGCCTGTTAATCACAGCAACTACTTTTTATTGACTGTTCTTAGGGCTTGTGCAAAACCCATGGCGTGCATTAGCTCATGTAATCCTATGGCGTGGTATATCAGTGGCTTTTCATTAGAAAGATAAATTGATGCTAACAAGTATTGATTCCCAAAGATTTATGTTGTCTTCTCCATTATGCTGTCTTAGTCCAGTTTATTTTTAAAAGGTATTTTGTAAAAATGCATGAACATGTTCTTGCAAAGATGCAATATCTATTTGTAGGAAATATCATCTCTGCCTAGCATGTGTGTTATAGATTTGGAAAGTCAGCTTCATCATAAACAAATATTTACTAACTATATATCAGGTAAAAACAAGAGGACATTTGACTGTGAGTCAAGACAAATGAATTGTTTAGTCCTACCCTTCCTGATTACAAGCTAGAGAAAGACGAGCTAGGTAGTTTTAAATTTTTCTTCCGGCTTTGGGCTTCCGTGTACACAACATTTATTGTGAATAAAACCAGAGAATCAAATCAATGGAACAAGGGGGCTGGGGATATAGCTCAGTGGAATAAGCGCCCGCCTAGCAAGCGCAGGGTCCTGAGTTCGATCCCCAGTACCGCCAAAAAAAACAAAAAACAAAAAACAAAAAAAACACAGTGGAACAAAGTTCTTCTTACAGTTTTCTGTGAAAAAAAAATCTAGATTCAGTGCCTTCATTGTAAATGCCTAGGTGGTGAAGTGAAAGGTACATGTGTACCTGCCCTCTCAGGGCCCTAAGTGTCATTGTCACCTTCATGGCACAGATCAGGGACAAAGACCTATGGAGAAGCATGAGAAACCTTCCCCTCTGGATCAACAGCCATCATCGAGTAGCCATTCTGAGTGTGTGGTAGTGCATTCTGATTCTCATTGAGTGGATAATAAATGGTGTGCTGGTGAAAAGCACTAGGTGAGCGTAAATCTTAGAGTGCACTGGTATGTTGCCAACATTGACCTAATGCCCCAAAACATAGAAAGAATTTTATCAAATGGTTTGTGAGGCAAGCATAGGCAATAATGTTCTTGATTGTTTCCATTTATAAGTAGATGCCCCCCCCAAGCCTCATTCTTGAGGGCTTTATAGTTGACTTGCTATTAGTGATTGCTCAAAGAGGTGGATCAGTAGGGGCATAGCCTAGAAAGGGTTACCTTTCTTGCCAAGACTGTCTGTCTCTCTCTGCTTCCTATCCATTGTGCTGTATGCAGCTGTCCTCCACCAGACTGCTCTGCCATGCCTTCTGCCTTGGAGCCAGTTGACTATGCACTGAAACATGATCTGAAAACCCTTTTCCTTCTGTAAGCTATGGGTGCCTGGTATTTTGTCCCATCAATGAAAAAAGTGACTAAGACGCTGATCTTGTAATCTTGTTGCTGTAGTCTGGATGTTGACCATCCCCTGGAGGCCCGTGTGTTAAGTTAAAGGCTTGGTCCTGAGGGTGGCACTGCTGGGAGATGTTGGAACCTTCAGGAGGTGGCGTAGAGTGGGAGGCCCTCTGGTCACTGGAGATGATTACCCAGGGTGGACTGTGGGACCCCACCCCTCTCCTCTTTTGCTCCTTTGCTTGGCCATGAGGTGAGCAATTTTGCTCTGCCCCATGCTCCCACGATGATGTGCTGCCGTGCCAGAGACCTCCCAAAGTAAGGCCAACAATTGTACACTGGAACTTCCAAAACTCAGAGCGAAAATCAAACTTTTCTCTCTTTTATAGTTTTTTTTTTTTTTTTTTTTTTTGCAGTACCAGGGATCAAACTCAGGACCTTATGCTTGCCAGGCAGGTGCTTATTCCACTGAGCTATATCCCCAGCCCCTAAACTTTTCTCTCTGTAAGTTGATTTTTTTCAGCTAGCTCATTATAACTACAGAAACTCACCAATACAGCTATCTTAAAAATAGGTTTGACAGTTCATTGATGTGCAAATTCTGAGTGTACAATTGCAGGAGAAGCCACCCGACACATCATAAGGTATGAGCTGTGTGAGCGGGGACTCATCATTGGCTGTGCAGATCTCAGCACTGTACAGAGATTTTTAGAAAATGCTGATGTCATCCCACAAAGGAAGCAAAGGCTTGGGGGACTGTAGGTGAAATCAAATGATGCTCTAGGGTGACAAAGCTTCTAACTGACTGAACTGTAGTGCATAGTTTCAGAGGAAAATGTTCTGTTATCATACTCCAAAGAGTTCCAGGAGTTCAGGAGAATCCACTGCATGGTACTAAGATGTCAGTAAAAGCCAGTGAAAACAATGAAGTTGAGCTCGCAGGAAGCAGATGACTTTGGTCAGTCAGCTCAGTGGTGAAGCTGGGCCTACACCACAGCCGGTGATTGCGGTGCTCTTGACCTGATGTTCCTTTCTTCCTTGTGACCACTTCTGTACTGGTCACTGAGAGCCCCCTGGACCCTAGAGCCAGGACAGGCTTCACAAAGCACCTTGTCTAGTTATTCATTGTCTTCTTCCCTCCCCTCTTTTCCCTTCCCTCCCTTCCCCTCTGTCCCTTCACCCCTTTTTTGTAGTGCTTGGGATTGAACCAGGGCCTTTGTGCTGTGCTACATCCTTAGCCCCTTTTATATTTTTAATTGAGGCTCTAAGTAGGGATCTCACTAAGTCGCTAAATGGCCAAGACTGGGCTCCAACTTGAGATTGTTCCTGCTTCGTCTTCCCAGAGTGCTAGGATTCCAGGTGTGGACCACCACATCCAGCCTGTCTAATCTTAAAATGAGAAAACACAGGTCTTAGATGGGAGTTGCCCAAAGCCTTGTCATTGGCACATGGCAGAGATAAGCTGAGAAGCCAGGCATTTGCATTCCAGTCTCAACCACCAGAGCCAATATTCCCCACAGCTTTGGGTGTCCTAAGTGTTTGAACAGGGCTTGATCCTAATGAGCCCATTTCCTTGTGAGTACCATAAAGCATTTCTCTGTGTACATACTTACATTAAGCTCTCCCATGTTTCCTTTACCCACCATCTCCTGGACTGTGAGCATTCACCTGCCGTATGCTGCAACATGCATAAGTTTATTTATGCATTATCGTCAAGCCAGTAAGGGGAGGGCACCTGTTACCCGCTCTAGCAGCCCAGAGTGCTGTACAGTTATGAGGCTCAACCCCACGCCTCACTCCATGCCACACCACGCCCACAGAAGCACCCGGTCCTTCAATCTGCAGTGACAATTTACTTGGGTCAGGCCTTGCAGGCAGGGCTGCTACAGAATTTGTAGAACCCAGTGCGGAATGCAAGCACTTGTTCCAAAGTTAGCAAAATAGTGCTCTTTGAGACACCCAGCTTTCCCCTTTCTTCTCTAGTTTCTCTTGTGACTTATCAGCGTATTTTTGCTTTCCACTTAACATCACTCTAAGTGAAGAGTAATTGAATTTTAAATTAATTTAAATATTGTACTTTTATTTAAAAAAAAGTAAATTAATTTAAATAATTAGCATAGATCTCATTGATCATCCTTATCCTTGTATCATGTGGTGTATGCTTTAGATAAAAATATGAGTGTATTAACACATCTGTGGGCCTGCTGAAATTGGGTGATTTGTAATTTGTAGCTGGTATGTATATATGTTATTTTGACCAGAACAGTGAACATAACAACCTCAAGTGTTTTGATTTCACTTTTGTTGGGGGGGTGGTACTGGGGACTGAACCCAGGGCTTCACACTGAGCTATATCTCCAGACCTTCCTTTTATTTCTTAATGTGTGATAGGGTTTCCATAAGTCACTAAGTTGCCTAGGCTGGCCTCAAACTTGTCACTCACCTGCCTCAGTCTCCCAGAGTGCTGGGATTATAGGCAGGCACTACCACACTTGGTTTATTCTGAGAATTTTTATGGCCTGGATGTCTTGTAATTTAACCTGAAATCTGAAAATGTGTGTCTTCCTTGAAGCAAGCCAAAGATATTGAGAGCAACCAATTGGGGGCAGCGGGTGGACACTGTTAGTGTTAGTCCAAGACGTTGTCTGCAACTTGAGTAGGAGACAGGTGACAGCAGAGGACTGACCTTGTAGCAGGGAGAGCTGCTGAGCAGGGAGGCTGGCATCAGTCGCTGAGAGACGTAGCAGGCATTAGTTAGAAAGGCTGCTATGCAGATGAGAAGAGAGAGAACTCGCCCTGGCTCCTCAGCTGTGAAGTCGGGCCACCGTCTCTCTGGGTGAGAGAACCCCCCAGGCCCTGTGGGGTTCAGTTATGTGAAAAGGAGCATTCCAGAGACTGCCAGATCCCACTAGCTGAGGTTCAGAGCTGACAAAGAGGGGGTCTCAAGGCCTGCCCTGGTTGCCTTGACCTGATGTGTGCTGGGCAGGCGAGTTAACTGGGAGCTCTCACAGGAAGAGCTCATCGATGGTGCATAGCTCTTAATGAGTGCTCCAAGCACCCCACGGGATGTGCTAATGAACCAGGAAGGTGACTGTCAGGCCATGAGCTGTCCATCTCCTGATGTTCCCCTGCGTACACAGGCAGAAGTGCAAACTTCCCCTCATGCAGTGCACTTCAAAGAACCATCGTCTGTCCCTGCTCTCCTTTTGTTTTATTCTATTAGGTGTGATCACACTATGTTGGGCTCAGTTCCCTGGGGTGCTGACACATACACTACGGCATTGTCTCTCTCACCTCCTGGGGTGTCAGAGCCCTTGAAATCTCAGTCCCCTTTACGTCCAGAGCAGCCCAGACTCATGGTAAGCTGGCTGCCTCGCTAATGCTGACACCATTCCAACTGGCACTGTGTCATCTCAAAATGGGGCTGGTGACCCTCCTTCCCGGGGTTGTGACGTGGATTAGCTCAGGTAGTAAGTGTGTCCTCTCAGCTCAGAACGGGGTGTCTTTCAGCGTGCCTGTCACCACTACCTCTTCTAAGGCGACATGTTGGAGTGGGATAGACTTTGCCCTCACTCACTTTTCCTCCCTTCCCTTTTCCAGGGGGCCATGCCCCCTCTTGCCACCTGCTGCTGGCCACCTACCTCTCCTATGCTCTCCATCCGTGTGTCTGTCTCACTTGCGTCTTAGACCCCTCTCACCCCTGCCTTTCACCCTAGTGTCCTGGGGGCGCTCTCTTCCTGACTGCAGCTGGCTCGTTCATCTGCCTGCACCCTCGCATCACTTTCCCCTCACCCCCACATTTCTTTAGCAAGTGAGCTGTGCTGTCTTCCTCCTCTTCCCTTCCTAGCCCTTTGCACAGCCTGTCTATAACCTGCTTACCATTCCCGTCCCTGTGCTCATGCTGGCAAGGAAATTGGAATTTTCCATTTCAGTGCTCTTTGCCAAGTCCTCACCTTCTGGCTGCCTTGAGTGTGGAATACCCCATCCTTATTCAAATTCCCTCCTCTTCTGTGACAGGCTCTGTCCTGGATCTTCTCCAGCATCCTCTGCATCCTTTGAGGATGGCTTTTCCATGAGAACGTCCCCCCCCCAGAATTAGTAGCACCCACAACATTTTCTCCTCTGTACTTTCTTCCTCAATAATTGGTTCTTCTCTGCTGATAATGCCCAAGTCTGCATTTCCAAACGCTTCCCAGCTTGAGCAGCTGTGTAGATGTGGCCTGCATAGCTTCCCTATGTGATAGTCATTCCCACCTAGATGGTATTGAACTGTGGCCTCTCCCCACCCTCAAATATGCTGACGTCCTAACCCCTAGTTCTTGTGAATGCGTCTTTGTTTGGAAATAGGGTCTCTGCAGATATAATCAAGGTGGGAGGGGGCATGTTTGATTTGAGTAGGCCCTGCTCCAGTATGATTGGTGTCTCTATTGGAAGAAACATAGGAAGACACCATGTGATGCCAAGGATTGCTGATTGCCACCAGAAGTTGGAAGAGGTAAGGAGAGACCCTCCCCTAGGTCCCTTCAAAGAAAAGGCGGCCTGCTCATACCTTGGGTTTGGACTTCTAGCCTCCACAACAGTGACCGAACCATCTGTGTTGTTTAAAAGCCACTGAGTCTGTGTTACTTTGTGATGGCAGCCTAAAGGGGAAGTAAAAAGATCAAGATGCCATATGCACATGTACTAATTCCCCACAGTGAATGCATTTATTATGTATCACAAACAGATACTAATAAAAAGGGGCTGGGGAGATAGCTCAGTGGCATGAGTGCCTGCCTGGCAAGTACAAGGTCCTGAGTTTGATTCCCAACACTGGAGAAAAAAAAAGTTTAGATACTCATAAAAAAGACTTTAAAACACAGCGTATCACCTGGTCTCCCCATATTCCCTATAAGACTCTTTATTCTTCTAAGGATTCAGGCTGAAAGTGTGGGGATCAACCCTGAACTCCCAATCCCGCCCTTGATGCTCAGTTTTTTATTTCTGCCACACTTTCCCTATCAAACGTGGTCACTCTGACTCTCACTGCTGTGATCTCCTATCCCTCTGTCCAGTTGCCCACTCTGCACACTTCTTAAAATAGCTCTGGTTGTGTAACTGTTGTCACAGCACATGTTCTATGTTTTGTGTGTCCCCGCTGCCTATAGCAGCTGGCTGCATGATACACTTACCTTGGGCCCACCGCCACCCCGTTCTCTCCATTCACACTCCGGGGTGGCACCGGCATTAGTACTGTCAACTCTTGGCAGATGATTGTCCGCTGCAGCCAGGTTTGCGAGCCATTGACTGAGAGAATGTCACTGTAGCCAAAGGAAGCATCAGCGAAGTAGAGAGATTTAAGTTAATGGTTTTCAACTGGGGGTGATTGCACTTCCGGGACACATTTGGCAATGTGTTTAGTTTTGGAAACTGGGGTGGTGATATTGTCATGTAGTAAGGAGAAGCCAGGTGTGTTACAAAACATCTACTGTAAATTTTGGGCAGCTCTTGCAGCCCCCAGCCACTCGTGCCGAGATGGAGCAAACCTGCTACAAGAGATGGGAGAGAGGCAGCAGTGCTGACCTTGGCTAGACACAGGCAAGTGTGGTCCCTGCCAGCGAGGAAGACGCAATGCCACCCCGCGCACAGGGTGCCCCTGCTGTGCCCACTTCTCAGGCCGGTAGCTGAAGCTTTTCTTGCTGTGCCTGCATCCTGTGACCCTTTGGCCCTCTGCCACCGAACTTATTCTCTTGCTCTCTTTTTGGAAATGAGGTCTAGTGGAAGGTGTTTTTGTCAGGAGAGAGAGGCTCATCACACCTCAAGTTGGCTTCTGCCAAACTCAACGATCACTGTTCTGGCAGCTGCTGACGCTCCTAATGAGGACACTGCCTGCCATTAAATAAACGGCTGATTAGGGTGGGAAGCAGTTGGACCGAAAGCGACCATGCATGTGCTCAGAGTGCCTGATGGTGGCCAGTTTGGCCCGGTGGCCTCCCTGGGAACCACCCGTACCATGAGAGAAACACTGCCAGTAACGCCATGCGCTCAGGAGCTTCACAGTCTCTACGTCATCCGCTTAGCTCCGAGCAGTGGGCGGGGTCATTGCCCGTAAAGGACAGGAAGGCAGGTGTGTAGGAAGCACAGAGAAAGGGCCTCTGCAAGGACTAACAAGAGTAGGAAGTTGAAAGGCATTTCTCAGAACCCCACCTTAGATGACAGAGCGTCTAACTGTGTGAATGGAGGACAAAGGCATGGCCAAATCGATAATGCTGTGGGAAAATCCGGTTATGGAAGGGACCCAATTCTAAGCAGTCATATTCTACATTTCTGGGTCTGTTCTCTGTTTCTAGTTTCTGGTTTTTAAAATCTAGGAAATATTTTAAGTAGCATGGAATTATTAATATTTTGGATATTTCTATTCACTAAAAAGTGTATTTTAGGCCTTAGATATATTACGTAAGAATTCTTAGCTGGTGGGGTAGTGCATGCCTATAATTGCAGCCCTCGGAGAGGCTGAAGCAGGAGGACTGTAAGTTTGAGCCCAGACCTATCTCAGAATAAAAAAGGGCTGGAGAGTAGCTGAGTGCAGAGGCCCTGGGTTCATTCCCTAGTATTAAGAGGGGGAGTGGTTTTTGCCCTATTTAATTCTATTTTCTCCGAGGAAAGAGAAGGTACAGGCATTTGCTACTACTATGAGAAGTAACATGAAAATAGTCATTGAACAATAAATTTGAAAGGATTTATTTCAAATTCATTCACATGAAGGATTTTTACATTTAGTTATGAAGTGAGGTTCCTTGGTTCTGGCATGATTGCACTGAGTATTTATTTCCTTTGAGGGATAGTGGGGAAGATTCTGCATATTACATAAATGTTCTCTAAAACATGCAAATTGCAGAGGAATTAGTAGTTCTCTTCTTGGTGATTAATGACTCCTCACTGAAGAGTCATTTTGAGGCCAGAAAAATCTTAAAGGGCAATTCCAGAAAACTGTGCCGTGTAGGCACTGGATACCATCTCTGGTGGCTGTGTGCCAGGAATAGAGACACATATTAGATCCGTGTGCTACTCAGTGACTTGTTCACTGGGCTGACCACTCATGTAGCATAGAGTGGTGCACACCGTAGGTGCTTCAGGAAGCCTCCTCTGCCCTCATCATTGTCACTGTGATGCCGTAGAACTTGTAGCAAGTAGTAGCAGCCTGGCTTGGGAGAGTTCTCTGTGTCCCCTTAGCCCGGGGTCACCTGGAGAGGGCAGTGACAGTGCCTGTGTCTGTGCTTCTGGTAGACATTAGCACTTGGCAAGCCACCTGTGCACCTTTACTGGGCAGCCGCAACCCTGCAGGAGGCTGCTGGGTGGGTCTGTAAGAGCAGCAACATGAATCTGCTGGTCCTCTCTGGCAGTATCAGTGGTGTCGCCCGCTGCAACGGCACGCACCCACTTTGTGGCATTGTTCTTATTCCTGCTTTCAGAAGCATCTGTACTGTCCTGCAGCATGGGACTCAGAGAAACATCCTCAGTTCTAGGAGACATTTCTCATAGTATCCATTTGTTCTACCCAGCATTTCAGGTCATACATAGATGCCTACCTGGAAGATACTGGAAACATATTCAGTTTTCTTTCATGTTGTTGACAGTTTTTCTGACTACTTTTCTGATTCAAATGATTTATCATAAACAGCAGTGATATTTTGAGGCTGCTTATGAATTGATACAATGGTGATTTCTAGAATTACCATATATTATTGCCCTAATGAAGATGATGAAGCTGTGAATAAGGTACAACTGGTGACTTATTCATCTTCCTGTAGCTTTGCAGAGTGAAAGCAGATGAAAGTGGCAACCTGAGGATTTGTAGCTACTTCATCCAGTTGATTTTTTGTCACTATGATATAGACCTAAGGCTTCTCCTTATATTAAGAATGTCTTCTATATTCTGCTTTTATCAATATTAAAATAATATTTCTAGCCAGGTACAGTGCCTGCTACTGGGGAGGCTGAGGCAGGAGGATCACTTGAGCCTAGGAATTCAAGGTCAGCCTGGGGAAACTCTATGGATGGATGGATGGATGGATAGATAGATAGATAGATAGATAGACAGATAAAAATTTTAATCAGTACCCTAAATTATTCTGCTTTGCCAGTAATAGAATTAAATGACTTCATTAGAAACTTAAAAAAAACTATAGCATAGCTAATCCCAATTTTCTTTTGCACTGAATTGGATTTCATTTTGGTTTCAATTTTCATTTGAACTGCTAAGGGGAACAAACCGGTTACACATCAATACTTCCCACATTTCGGTCTGAATGGACCTAAGTACTTTTCGCAAAGCATACTTAAAGCTTTCCCATTCGGGCACATCATAGGCTTTTCCCATGAAGATAGTTATATCACAAAGGACTCTTTTTTTTTTTCCCCCTGAAGTCTCCATTTTTAGGCTGCCATGCCTGTGGATCCCCTCACTAGGGAACAATAAAATTGGTCGAGGCCATCATTTAAGGGAATATTTGATTGTGGGCGTGGTCTTGTAGGACAATAGGGAACGAGAAAAATGAGATGTAAAACTAAGGGGAAATGTTGAAGCAGGCTCAGCTGGTTTTCTAAATCTTTTCTTGTTTAACAAGCCAGAGGTATTGAATGTTAGGTTTGGAGGATTATCTAAAAACAATGCATTAAAAGATCAGATTGTTAGAGGATTTTGATTCAAAATCTT